>JANTQA010000075.1:3000000-3181529 GCA_027625915.1 Anaeramoeba flamelloides
GTGAACCCCATTACAAAATTTTGGATACACCCAAAATCAAAAATAGGCAAAATAAAACCCAATTTATTGTATTTTTCCAAACGTAATATAAAACAACATTTAAGTTACCCAGTATTAATAATTTAATAAGTAATCATTTTTATCCAAACAAAAGAAGAAGAAAAAAATATAAAACTGAAAAATAAAAACCAGTGTGTTCCAAAATACTGAAACATTTGGAATGAAAATTGTATTAGTAAATTTGTTAAAATTCACCAACAATTGTTGATTTGTCAAATTATAAGATACATCTACCAATTGTATGCTGATTTTTCAATTTAACAAACCCAACACTAACTTTCTATCAACCATCAAAAAAAAATCCAGAGATCTAACGAAACAGATTACGTTACTGGAAAAAAGGAAATGAAAACAAAACAAAAAAGACAAAAAATGAAATAGTTTGTAAAATCAAAAATAATTTCCAAATTGAATTTAAAGTGTAGTATTGTTATTCTTTCAACTATTTAAACTGTGTCTAAATTTTTGGAATATAGTTTCTTTTAAATCAATCAAACGATTTATTCAACGAATTAGTGGTTATATGAATCATAATCCCCATTTTAAATTAAAATTATCAATTGCTGGTTATTTGAGAGAATGGTAAACAATCAGAAAATAATGTGGTTCATGTTAATAGAGCTCATATTCCCATATTGTAAGATGGATACCTAACCTGTTGTTCATTATCATTTTTCTAAAAAATTGATTTTTTAGATTTTTAACAGTAAAATTTCATTTTTCAAATTTTTTTGTGAATGATTTATGATAGTGTTAATTGAAATATGCAAACTCCCTGTTGGTTTTCTCTCAAATAATTCTTTGGATTAAATTCAAACTGGTATATTTTTTAATTATAATTAGAAAATAAAATATTATGCCAAGAAATATGATTTAACTAAAATTGAAGTTTTAATTCATTGCAAATTAAAGTATATTGAAAATGAGATGAAAAATATTTTCTCATCAAAAATTCAATTAATGGAATTACAAAAATAATTTAGCAAAAATTAAAATTAATAATTAATTTTAATCATTTATTTTGCAAGATTACTAATCATCATCAAATCATATTCTTGGAACGAAATGGTTTTTTAGAATATTTGGCAAATATATCTTTATTTTTTAGAAATATTTTCAATTTTTGAATAATATTTCAAGTTATTGGAGTGAAAATGGAAATAAAAATATTTCTAAATTATTATTTTTTGCGTTTTTTATTAAATCCATTGATCACATAAATATAAAATTACATAAATTTAAAAATTCAGAAACGAATTAAGATTTAGTTTTAGCTTCAGTCAAACTATTCTTGAAGAACCACTTTTTAAGATCAAAATTCCTGAATTATTAAGAGAAATATATACTTGGTGTTTTTTTCAAATCTCACAAATTTTTAACAGTAAGATTAGTTTTTAAAAATTAAAAACTGAAAATGAAAATCATTTTGGATTTTTCAAAATTTAGGATCTTGGAAAATGATAGGAGTGAATTTTACCAAAATTTTAATTTGGTTTTTTAAAAAAAATATATGAATTGAAATTTATAAATTAATATCCTCAGTAAAAACCTTCAGAGTTGGTTTTTCTCATTCTTTGGAAGAGGTTCAAAATATTTATAATTTGAGTTTTCTAAAATTTATAACAAGGAAAATTGCTCATTTCAAAAGATATTTCATTTTGGAATAAACATATTGAAATCCAAAAATAAATTGAAAGATATGAAAACAAAACTCAATCATTGCATTTAAGCTTTTAATCAGATTTTGTTTCAATTTTATTTTTTATAATAGTATTAAATATCTTTATTTCAATCTATTTAATTCCTTGAAATTTAAAATTAACACTTAAATATCATTTAAAGCACATGATTCTGAAATATTTTTAAATTCCACGAAATCCAAAGAAATAAATATCCGATTTTGGCAGATATGAAAAAGTAGTTTTATTCATTTTTCACAAATTTTTACTTGTAACTTTCTTTTTTTCAATTTTAAAATTGAAAAATATTTTCCTAATCAGACTTTTGTATTTATTTACAAAAATCAAAGCCTTTTGTATTTATTTACAAAAATCAACCAAACCTCTTGAAGTTTAAATTAAAATGTGCAAATTTCAAGAGATCGTAAACCCAAAAAAAATTGAAAAAATGTTGAAAATGTTGTTTTTTGTGGAATTTTTTTTGTAAACAATTTTTCACTCCTTGATCGATCTACTCTCAAAAGAAAATTGTTGAGTAGAGATTATTCACCAATACTCATCAAGGATATATGGTCATTAAAAAGTTATTCATCTATTCAAAAGAGGTTTTATAAAAAGTGGTTTATTAGTTTTCAATTTTTCTTTTTTCAATTTTTCAATTTTCTTTTTTCTTTTTTCAATTTTCATTTTTCAAGAATCTTTGTTCTTTGTTCTTTTTTCTTAAATAAAGAATCTCAAAAAAAATAAAAAATTTTAGATCTTGAAAAGATCCTGAACCCAAAGTAACCTTGACTTGAGGAATTGAAAAATCTTTGAATACAAAACCATTTTTTGGGAGAAAGGATTTGTTTGTTTCAGAATCAAAAAAGAAGAACAACAAAATAATAAAATAAATAAAAAATTAAGAATTAATTCCAAAAAGATTGTTGTTCTTTTTAAAAGAAGATCAAAAAAAAAAACAAAACTACAGTTGCTTAAAAAGGAATTTCAAAAAAATCAAAAAAAAATACGAAGAAAAAATAAAAAAAAATAAAAAAGAAAAATTTACTTTTGACTAATTCATTGTAAGGAGCTTTGTAGAGATGCTTTTTGTGTTTTTTTAAAGCTGTTCTGTGTAATTGTTCTTCGAATTTAGAGCAATAATAGACTTCACATTTGGTACAATAGAATTGAGATTGTTTTTTGTTGCAATTTTCACATTTGGGAATTCGTTTTTCAACAGGTTTGTTAATTTGAGAAAGCTCGGTGATTTTTTTTTCTTTTTTTGGAATGCTTCTTCTTTTTTTGCTCGTTCTTTTTCTTCTTTTTTTCCTCTTTCTTTTTGTTTTTGTGTTTGTGTTTGTGTTTATTGTAAGCTTTTTGTTTATGTTTGTTTTTTTTGCTGTGTTTGTTCTTATTCTTTGATTTGTTTTTTTTCTTTTGTTTGTCTTTTTTCTTGTTTTTTGATTTTCTTCGTTTTTTTTCTTCAGACGATCCGCTTTGTTCAAGGTAGTTTTTGTCTTCCTGGGAACTTGCTTCGCTTTGACCTGTTTCAGAAGTTGACGAACTCATAATTAAAGTTTTAAAATTCAAATTATAATAAGATTAAAAAAATGATTAAAGATTTTTGGAAAATTCACAAGAAAAAGAAAAAAATTGAAAATCACTTTCTCAATATTCACAACACTTTGTTTTATTTTCGAAATTTAGTCTCTTATACTTTGAATATTTGAATAAGATCTAAAATCCAAATAAATGTTGAATCGAAAAGTTTTTAAACAATTGGAAACTTTGGAAAAACTTGAACTCTTAAAACTTGTTGGGTTTTCTGAAAAAACGATTTTAGAGCATTTGAAAGTTCAAATATTTTAATAAATTTTAAGATTTTTTTTGAAAATTCAAGAAAAATTCCACAATTTTTTCTGTATTAAATCATTATCTAATCTCTTTTTGTGCTTTTTAAAAACTTTGATCAAGGATGTGAAAGTTGAAAAATGATAAAATAGTATCTGAATGTTTGAAAAGATCAGAATTGTCGAGTTGAAAGATCAGTAAATTGTTCAAATTTTTTCTATTTGGATTATACAACTGATTTTTGGGTTATCAATGGGAAATAATGTTCACTTCCTTTTTCATATAATTCATTATTAAACTGATTTCTCAAAGAAATAGGTTGTAGTTTGTGGCTTCGATCTCTATTTAAATCAGGAAATTGAAAATGAAGTGAAAATTATTTCCATTTAGAATTCAAATCACCATTCGTTTTGTAGTGAAAAATAGATTCAATAGAAAAAAAAAAGAAAAACTAGATTAAAAGAACAACACCACTTTTAATTGACCATTTTACTATGGAACGAAGGAAAATTTGAAATTGTTCACGTACCAAAAAAAAAAATTAGGTGATAAAGAACACACCAAGAGTTCCTTGAAAATTTTCTTTCAGAAAAAAATAATTGTCTATTTTTAAGGCAGTATATACATTTTTCAAATTTTGAGTACCATCATTTATCTGAAACTGAATTCCCTAAATCATTTCTTTAGTCGAATACATCAATATTTTAATATAAACGGGAATGTCAAATATCCTAGTTTTAATATATATATTCAGACCAACTAAAAAATGGAATTCAAAAAAATGAAAAGATTGATCTTGAGAAAAAATAAATAAAAATCATTTATTTCTTGGTCTCATCTGTATTATTTGAGACAATTACTTTTTTTAATTTGGTTTTGTTTTTAATTCTTCATGGAAATACTTTTGTTTGTCAAATTTTTTAAAAACCAAATTACTTTTTATTTCCATAGAATTTCCAAAATGAAAACAAAATCATATTTTCATTTAATTTGACTAATTCTTGTTTTGGTTTTGAAAATAGGATATATATTAGATCCCTGTTCAGAAATAAAGATTTATTGAACAAATTCATTTGATTTTATAATTTTATTTATTTTGCATTAAAATGAGAACTCACAAAATAATTCTGAATTATGATAGAAATTATTTCTAAATTTTCTCAATATTATTTTGGGTTGATTCTTTTGTAACTGTTTTTTGATCCTAGAGAATTCAACTCTTTTATTTTAATTTTTGAAATAGTATTCTTGATTTTAGTTTTTTTAGATTAAAATATTTGAAAATTGAATTTTGTAAGCAAATTGGTAAAAAAATGTTTTGATAAAATAATAAATAGTAATTGGGTGAGAAATTCAAGGCTATAAATTGTTTGTATTGAGACAATTTTAGAAGATATTGAAGAATTATCTTGGAAAATAGACTTTTAGAGATGGTTTTATTAATTTTCATACTTGATTCCAACAAATTTATTTGGAAAGGTGATCTTTCAGTGACTAGTCTAATATTAAATTTTTTTAGGTAAATTTAAGAGAGATTTAGAATTTTTTTTGCCAATTACTTAGATTTAAAATCAAAGTGAAAAACTTCTTCGTATAGTAATGAAATCTCGATAAATGACATTCATTAAATTTAGTTTTTGTTTTTATAGAAATAAAAAATTTTTCAATTTTTTTTACTTTTTTGAAAGTTGCTTTTTTTCAACTTTTCACAAAAATAAAAAAAATAAAAAAAAAATATGAGCAAGAAAGCAAAACCTTGTTATGTTTGTGGAAGACCTACAAAAAATAGTTTGAAAAATAAACCTCAAAAGTTTTTTTTGGATTTGCATGAAATAAAAGTTTGATTCGAAAAAAATATACCATATATGCTTTACTCTTAATAAAATATTTTCTTTCTTTTCTTGTACCATTCTTTTTTTTCATGAATCTACTTTTTGAGTTTACACTCTTTTGATTTTTTTGAATTTGAAGTTTTTTTAAGTGTTCCCAAATTACCATCCCAAAATTTTTTGTCAGAGTCAAAAAAAATCAAAGAAAAGAATAAGAACTATTTTTTTAAAAAGTAATTATTGATAAAACAAATTGAGTTCTTTATAGAGTCAAGTTGGATGAACAGAAGTGAAAGAGAAAATATTCACTGGTTTTAAATTATTTTTTCGTTTTTAAAAATGAGAATAAATATTATTTTTGTGAAAATAATAGAATCCAAAATTAATCAAAAAATTCTCATCCATTAAAGATATTATTTTTAAAACAAAATTTTTAAAAGTCACTTTTTTTGACTGAATTGTAAAATTTTTAAAAAACAAGAACTAAAAGTTCTAACATTGAAAAAACCTGTCTATTTTCAATTTTAAACATATTTCAAGATAAAGATTCCTTATTTAGTTTTTGGTCAAAAAAAAAATTAATAGAGACTAGTACCTTAATGTTTGGCCTTCTAAAAGTAAATATTCGTTTCAAATACACAACTTTTTCAGGTCTATTATTTTGGTTTACTATTTGATTAATTTTACTCATTCTAGAAACACATTTATAGATCCTAAACCAAATAAAATAATACCAAAAATTTCTAAAAAAAAAATATTACAAAAATTGAAAAATGAAAGTTTCAACTCTGAATTACTTTGGGTTCGTTTCATAAATAGACCAGCGAGTGATGTTTTTGAATCAAAGTTTCAATATCTAGTGGCATTCAAATAATCTTTTTTAGTAAAGTTTACACACTTAAAATATTTCAAAATGGTATAAGGTACTCATCTTCCTTAAAAGCATTAATTTTCGTATAGCTATTTTTTTTGGTTAATTTAAAAATAACCAATTCAAAATAATCGGGAAAAGATCTCAATTTCCATGGTTGTTGGTGTGAGAAATCTCAATGAATAAGCAAAGAAACTTAACTCCAGAGAACACATCTTTGACTTGTTGAAAAATTTTCCAATTTAAAAAAAAAATTTCTAAAAAAATCGATTTACTAAATTCACCAAAAGTTTTACTACCAAATAATAAATTTTTTGTTTCAAAGTTAAATGTTTTATTTAAATCATATTTAATTCATTTTTGTTTGGAATTAAGATCTTTGTTTACCTTGCCATTTGGACTCTTTGTCAATGATTTCAATTCACTTTTTGACATTATCAAGAGAATTTCTGTTTGAAAATCATACACAATCATAATTCCCATGGCACCATTCTAAACTAAAATTCAAAATTTTCCACACAGCTAAAACGTTCCAAACAATCACAATAATACAATTTCATTGAAATTGGAGATAATTTTGATTTTTGTAAAATATGAAAATCATTTTTTCATCTTTTAGTTTTTGTTTTGATTTCATTGTTTGAATTACGTAATTTGTTTCGTTGGATCAAAAATTTTTTGAACAATTGATATTATGGTTAAAGTCAAGTTGTTCAAAATAGAAGAACTCAAATAAAATTAGTTGGTAGTATCTAACCATTTGATCGATCAATAATCCTAATAGAATTTCAACATATTTACTAATCAATTTTTTTATTTTGCTCTCTCCAAAATTTTTGACACACCCTTCATTTATTTGTATTGATAATTATTTATTTATTGTTTTTTGAGTATTGTAATTTATGAAGAAGTGTTAACATTTCAATTAGTGAATGGTTCTAATTTGGTAAATCTTCTTGAATTGATTAAATAAGTTTTTTTCTTCACAAATTGAATTTTGGTGTGTTAAAAATTTTGAATTGGGGTTTAGTAAGACTATTAATTAAATATATCTGTTAAAGTTTTTAATAATTTATTTTAAAGATGAAAAATTGACTTAAGGGCTTGGCTTGAAATTCAAGAATTTGTCTCAACCTAATATATTCCAATCTCATTTATATTATGATGGAGTGATCACTAAAATATTCTACAGTTTGGTTCAAAACAATCATTTTAGGTCATTTTTTAAATGGAAAAAAGAACAAGAAATTGTGAGATACATGAACTTGAAAATCTTGTTAAGGAATGTGAAAATGAAATTAAAAAAAATAATCACCAATTTTTAAACATTAAAAACACTCTCAATAAATAACTTTAAATCTATATGATCCTATTGTCAATGATCAAAAATCATTGAGTAACATTGAATTATTACATTATCCTCACAAAATATACAACCATTCCAGCTCTACTGCCAAAATTGATAAGACATAAAAATTGGTTGTATATTATAAAATTGTGTTTATCAAAATAGAAAATCCTAATTTCGATCATACAGATAACAATTTCAACTTCTCTTGCTTCATTTGAGTTATTTTTTTAAAAATAAAAATAATAAGACAAAAATTAAATTTTTTACAAGAATTGAAATCACAGAAATTACAGAAACTTGGTTGTATTTTTTGAACATTTGTTTTTAAATTTTCATAACCTGAGATTTTTACAATTTTTGAAATAGAAGATCCAGCTTAATGCTTGTATTTTAATGAATTTGTTTGTCAATTCCCAAAACCAAAAAATAGAATACTTATTTGAATCTTGTATTATAAATTTTTATGGTTTATGGTGAGTCTTAAGAACCCTTTAACAGTTTGTTGGACATGGATAAAATTTCAGAGAATAGAAAATCAAATTCAGGATCTGACAAATGTTCATACTAGGGCTGGAAAGGTTTTAGCAATTATTACAAAGTGTTTGTGATTTTTTTTTATTTTATTTATCCTTCTTTTTGTTTTTGCTTGAAATGAATTCCACGTCCATGACTAAGAGGAGAGTATCTGATCGAATTTTTTTTCGAACAACATGATACAGGTAAAATGCATTTCATATTTTTTTGGTGCTCTTTTAACAAAATTATTAATTTTTGGATCGTTTCTCTCAAAACTCTATTTGTTGAATCAAGATAAATTAGGTTAATGTTGTGTGGGAAACCTTTTGGAAAATTTTTCATGAAATGATCTTAAGGAAATAATATTTGCAAAAATTAGTCAGTTTTTAAGATCTGAAATTAAAATATTGAGTCAGTTTAGAGTTTATTAAATAAACTTTGTTCACTTTTTTTTTGTGTTTTTGAAAATTATTATGAATGGTTTTTGGAAATAACTGTTGTTTTTGTTAAAAAAAATGATTTTTGAAACATTTAAAAAAAAACTTTCAAAAAGTAAAAGCAAATTTTAAAAAAATCAAGATGATTTTTAACCAACAACAATTAGCTAATGGAGTAAAATAACAAATGTTTAAATCGATATATATATTAGACAATTATTTTATAGATTAGTTATTTTCAATCTAACCCAAAATGATTTCAACTCGATAGATGTTTGGATAAATAAAAAAGTAACAAAATTTTTAAAAATTAATCGACACTCTCCCAGAATAATTTATAAAACCGAGGCAAAAATAGATCAAGTAAGAATTTCGATATCTAAAAGAAGATTTAAACTCAAAAATAAATTAGAAACACTTGTTTTCGATCACATTTCACAAAAATTAAAATTTTTCATGAAAGACAACTAAATTATTAATTGGAAAGCAGAAAATCTAAAATTGTTAAATGTAAATCTTAATCAATTTAGAGAAAACTTCATAATAAATATCACTTGGTGGAAAGGTCAGGAATATTTAAAAATTATTAGATACAATAACAATATAAACAAACAGTCGTGTCGTCAAGTGCCGTAGAGTGCCGTAGAGTGTCTAGGTTTTTTTTAATTTCAGAAATAAACAGAAAATTTTTAAAATTTTCTTTTAATTTCTAAAATTAAAAAAAACCTAACGGCTGTTTTCTTGAGGTTTTCTGCTTTATCTGTTAAATCTATCAATTTTACCAAAAAACAGTCTAGTGTCGTCAAGTGCATAGCTTTTCCAGAATTCAAAAGAATTGAGTAAAATCTTTGATTTTACTCAATTCTTTTGAATTCTGGAAAGGTCTTGTCTAGGTTTTTTGTTAATTTAAGAAATAAACAGAAAATTTAAAAAATTTTCTATTTATTTCTTAAATCTTAAAAAAGCCTAACGACAAAAAATATTTAAAATGGAAGTGCTCTACTTCCATCTTAAAACTAAGAAATTTCACAAATTTTCTAAATAGATATTCTTATGTCTATGATAAGAATAAAACAAAAACAAAATTGTGCAATTTATGCAAAAAATATTTAAACCTAGATAGAGATGGAATATATTGGCCATTTTTTATGGGACTGCCAATTCTATGGAAAAAATCGAAATTTTTTTGATTAAAGATTTAATTCAAATTTACAAAAATAACAAGAATAATATCTTTGATATTATTCGAAATAAAGACTCATTGTTTATTTTTTCATTAGTTAATGATAAAGAGAATTATGATTCCTTATTGAAATTTCTAAACAAAAATTAAGAAATTAAGAAAAGTGCCGTTAAGTGCCTAGCTTTTTGTTAATTTAAGAAATAAACAGAAAATTTGTTGAAATTTTCTTTAATTTCTCAAATAAAAAAAAAGCTAAGGGCGGTTTTCCAGAATTCAAAAGAATAGAGAAAAATCTTTGATTTTACTCAATTCTTTTAAATTATTGAAAACCTAAAGGCTGTAAGAGGAAATTGATTTCCTCCCTTCAAAATAAAAAAAAAAAAAAAAAAAAATGTTTTTTTTTTTATTAGCTATGGTTTTTTGTTTTTATTTTGTGTTCAATAAAAAATACAGTTCAGTATAACTCTTTATTTCAAATGAAACAATATTTACGATAGATCATATTATCGAAGTGTTTTTTCTATAAATTCAAGTCCAATCTTGTCATAAAAGAGATCTAATTCAACCAAAATTAAACAAATCAACACCAAAATCCACAACCACCAAATCTTTTAATTTTGAATGAACCTAAAAAACAAAAAATAAAATGGATAAAAAGAGTTTCTTTATACCTTTTTTACTGGTACCTACACATTAGCAAAAAAAAATAAAAGAAATTTTTCAAGTTTTTTTTAAAAAAATAAATGAATGAAAAATTCCAATCAATTTCTAATTTTAGTTTTAGTCAATCATTTTCTAATCATATAGTGAAATTGGATGGATTTATTTATTGAATTGGTTCAAATATTTGGCTTGTTTGGATGAGATGAGAATTCTCAGTTAAGAAATATTTCATATTGCATCAAAAGTTAATTAGCTGATATTTTATCTGATTAAAATTTGACAAGAACATGCTCAATGGCCAAATTATTTAAAAATCAATTCAATTTCAACAATTTTCATAATGAGAGTAAATTAAATCTTCAAAAAGATCAATTTTCATTGATTATATCAAGATTTTACAATTTTTCAATGAATCATAGAAGATTAAATATTTAATAAAAAATTTTTAATAATAAAAAAATCAATTAGGAAATGGAGAATGACAATATTATTGTCAAGACATATTTTACTGTTCAAAACAAAGATGCTCTTGAAAATTTTCCTTTCAACAACAAATAAAAATTGAAAACAATATCAAAAAAATTGGAAAACAATACTTATAAACACTTTTTTGAAAAAACCACAGTAATAGTTTGAAATGAATTTTTTATTGAAGTACATGTGTTATGGAACAAACAGTTAAAAGAGTGATCATATATTTTTGGAAATTCGGGATTTTAAATGATTTAATCCAATACCAAAACAATTATCCTGACCATTCTTCGAAGATCTCTTTGTTTGAAAATAACAAAGGACTTATTCATTGTAAAATTTTCACTTATCTCGTTTTTGACCTTCTATATCATTTTTAAAAACCTTTTCAACTTTCATCAGAAATCGATTAAAAAAACATAGGTAATCCTCAATAATGTGGAAGGGTTTTAAAAAATGACATAAAAGGTAATTTTTTCAAAAAGTCTATTTTTGTCAACCTTCTTTGTCATTTTTTTGAATCACAGAACGAGTCTGGAAAATTCAAACATTTTTTCCTTCTTAGATCACAGTGAATAAAAATTTTTGAGATTAACCAATCACCAAACCTTGATAAGAACACCTAATTCTTTGAATTTCAATTGTAAACATAGTTGTTAACACACTTATAATTTATTACAGTCAGTTCCACTTTTAATCTACAAACTTTCATCGAAAATTAAGGCACAAAATAAATTCCAAATTAAAGAACAAAACCCAGGATTATAGGAAAATATTGTGTTTTAAAAAAATTTACAAAATTTTGTGCCTTCATTTGAGATTTTTTTCTGCCTTAATTTTCAATGAATTTTACATCTTAAAAGTGGCACTGAATGTAGTATTAATAATAATTTATTTTTAATCTGTAGAGTATTACAATCTATAAAAAAGTGTTTGCATTCAAATAAGTGAATGGTTCTGAATTTGGGATTTCTTCAAGAATTGATTCTATATAATTTTATTAATCAAAAAGTCAATTTTGGTTTTGATAAAAATTTTGAATTGTGGTTTGGATCATTGAATTCAAAATCCACAAAAATCAATCCTATAACCCCCCACCCCCTCTCTCCAATTTTTCTTGAAACTCGTTAATAGGATGACAAAGAAGTAAAAAAAACAAAAAAATGTCACAAAATTTAAAAAAAAAAAATGTTTTAGGTATTCATTAATGTTGATATTATGTTCCAAAATCAAAAATAGTTTATACAATCCTTGAAAGTGTCGTTTGGAACTTCAATTTTCGATTAAACAAAAAGACACAAAAAATCAAAAACAAAGAGAAAGCGACAATTTCTTTGAATGAATAGTTTTGATTTCTGAAGACATTGAAACAACACAAGGAACCCAATGTGAAAAAATCATTGAATTTAAGGGAGTAGCTACACCAGAAGACATGATAAAAATTTGAGAGAGACGAGATAAGAATATTTTATTTTAGTGGTGTGTGATCGTAGATTCCCTAAAAATTTTTTTAAAAAAATTATTTGCAATTTTATTTTTTAGTCATGTGAAACAATAAAAAAAAAGAGATTATATTGATAAAATAGTTTTTTTTTTTTTTTTTTTATATTAAAATAAACTTAAATTCAAAAATTTGGGTACATTTTAAACAGTTGAAAGAATAACAATAACATGATTTAAATTCCAATTGGGAAGTAATTTTGATTTAACAAACTATTTCATTTTTTGTATTTTTTGTTTTAATTTTCATTTTTTACAGTTATGAAATCTGTTTCATTTGATCTGGAATTTTTTTACAATGGTTGATAGATGGTTTGTGTTGAGTTTCTGAAATTGGAAAATCCACATGCAATTGGTCGTTGGTATCTTATCATTTGATCGATCAACAATTGTTTGTGTAATTTTAACAAATCTACCAATACATTTTTTGTTCAAACTCCTTTTCCTTATTTTGGACACACCAATTTTGATTTTCAGTTTAATATTGTTTTCTTTTATTTGGATGAAAATAATTACGTATAAAAATATCAATACCGTGTAACTTATTCAATGTTGTTTTATATTAGGTTTGTAAAAATACAATAAATTGGGTTTTTGTTTTTTATATTTTTGATTTTAGATGTGTCAAAATTTTTGGAATGGGGTTTATTATTTTTTTTTTATGAGAAGATAATTTTAGATTCTTAGAAGAAAACTTAGAGCTATTTTATTTTTTATACTTTTTACCTTTTCCAAATTTCTCTTTTTAAGTTGTTTGGGTTCCTCCTCTTTTTGTTTTTTTAGGTTCTTGGAGTGGTTCAAGAAATAAAAAATCATTATAAGAATTGGTGGACTTGGTCATGACTAACCTAACCAAACTTGTTAATGATCAGATCTAAAATGAATTGAGCTGGACTTATGCAACTGTATAGAATCCAACGAATGTGATCTGAAGCCAACCAAAGTGAACCGAATTGGACTTTCCGTACAATCTGTCGAGTCGTTACCTGGACTGGGTTTTTGCTGTCGAATCGGTATCTTGTACTGGGATTTTGCGAAAACAAGATTTGGGAAACTTGCAAAAAAAAAAATAAAAAAAAAAGCAACTCAAAAAAAAAAAAAGAAAAAAAAAGCAACTCAATAGAAATCTGTAAAACCAAATCTTATTCTTAAAACCTTAGCACTTTATAGAATCAAACCATCTATAAAGTTTCTAAAAAACTTAATAAAGTAACCTATTTCATTTGATCTATAGTTGTTCAAATATTTAGATCTCTTTATTAAAACAAGAAATTATTGAAAATATTGATCATTTTTTATAGGTCTATCCTTCCTATGAAAAAGATAGATTAATATTTCATAACAAATTAAAAAAAAAAAAAAAATCTTAATGAATTAATTTAAAACAAACAATTTGAAACTATTTTCATTAAATAATAATCTTGAAATCTATGATTTTACGCTTAAATTTCTTTTTGGGAATTTAAGTAAAAGGGTACCCAGAGTGTAATTTACACTTCTTCAACAATAAAAAAAAAAAACTTTGAGCTATTTTGTGATTTAAATTTTGATAAAATATAATCATATTCACTTCTCCAATTCCACCAAACCCAACGATTTGAAATCCTAACATTTAATGTTTTGACTTAATTATTATTTTTTTGGAATTCTTCTAGTTATTTAAACCCCATTTATGTTTTCTTTTATGATTTTCTCAATTGTAATGTTGTTGTTCATTTTTAACAAAATCCATTAATCCCAAATGTCGCTGATAAAAAATATTTCTAATTGTTTAAGTTGACATGATTAAAAAAATTCAAAAATGAAATAAAAATAGAAAATGAAAAAAATAAATGCCACAATAGAATGTTGAGAGAAGAACAAAAGATAATTTATTCAACATTCAAAACACTATTTTAAATAATTCAACTCAGCATTCTATTGTGGCAATTTCTTTGAGATTTTTGAAAAAAAAATTTGAAAAATCTAATGAATAAAGTACTTTAAAGAATAAAAATCAATGAGTTACAACCAAAGTAGAAAAAGTAATATTCTTATCCTCTTTAGAATTGCAAAAAAGTGGAAAATTTTCCTTTACCGTGACTACTCCCTTAGGATCTTTAAAAATTGGATTTGTTTGAGAAGAAGGCTTGAATTGATCGTCTTTTTTAGACTTGGAAATTATAGTTTTTCTTCAAAATCATTTTTTTTGTTTCAATACATCCTATTCAAGTTTTGGGTATCACAAAAGTTCTTATTGATTTTTTATTACAGTTAGTTTCGCTGTTAAGACATAAACTTTTAACGAAATTTAAGGCACAAAAAAAATCTCAATTTAAGGCACAAAATTTGGAATGTTTTTTTTTACAATTTATTTTACTAGAATCTGAATTTTGTGCCAGAATTTGAGATTTTTATTGTGTCTTAAATTTTGTTGAATTTTGTGTCTTAAAAGTGGAACTGAAAGTAAAAATACAAATAAAATGTTTATTTTTGGATCCTAATTGGAAAATATTTGGTGGATTGATTGACTTTACACTTTAAATGAAATTGGAACCAAGAGGTCTTGAGATAAAATTGTTTAAATTTAAATCTGGGTAAAAAAAAAAACAGTTTTGGAAAAAAACAAACTTAAAAAACCCTACATTTCAAAACTCTAATTTACACAATTAAAAAATTCAAATTTTTAGTTCACATTCCAAAATATTTTTCAAGTTTGCTAGTCAAAGAAAAACCAAAGAACTTGACAACATCGTTTAGAAATGATATTTTTAGACATTTATTTAAACTTTGTTCTTGAACTCCAAGACACAATTTTTACTCTACAAATTTGGTTGTAACAGAAATAATTAATATACATTTTGGAACTTGAAATAAAAATTTTCATATATGAATTTGAAAATAACAGTTTTTTAATAGTATTGGTTTTTTTGTTTGAAACACAAAGACAAAAATGAAGACAAAAATAAAGACTATTACAGTTTGTTCAATAACCTGTGTTTGCTGATCTGTTTGTGTTTTTAAATAAATAAATGTTTTCACAATCAATAAAAGTTGTTTTTGGTTTGTTTAGTATTGTTGTGTTTATTATAAAATGTTGGATTGAAAATATATTTTGTGTTTCATACACAAAGCCTATAAGAGGTTTCATCAGCTCTCATCATATGACTTAAATAAGAACTTTTTTTTTTTTAATCAATCTTTTACAAAAATCATTTTTCACCAAATTTCATGTTCCCAATTAAAAACTGTGTTACACTTTTTTTTCCAAAATGGTAATTTACAATCTTACTTCTCTAATATACACTTCAAAACTTTTCTTCAAAAATCACAATTATTTCCGACACACAACATATTAATGAATACGTTTGGTATTGAAATTTGATACCCCGTGTGATAAAAGATGATTCTGTCGGTTGATAACTCTGACAATTATTTATTCAATGAGATGTAAGTAGAAAAAAAAGACATTTTTTAACTCGAGTTGTCACTCACCGTATCTCAAAATGACAAAGAAGGTTGCAAAAAAACAGCTTTTGGAGAAAATAACTTTTTAGGTGAAAGTGGCAAACCTGGAGACTATTATTAGCTGCTTCTTTGATTTATTTGTGATCTGTGAGAGATGATGAGAAAGTTTGCCACCTAAACCTAAAAGTTCAAAATGGAGAAAATTGGAAAATTTTGATGAATTATTGTTGAAAGGTTCTTTTTTATTTCCAAACAAAGTCCAAATTGGTTAATATGTACGATAATGTTTTTGGTATTGTATCAAATCCACTAAAATCCTCATTTCCAAAAATCGAAAGATTTTTTTTCTCAACTGACACAATATTTTTTTTTTAAATAAAAAAAACTGACTAATTTATGCAAATTTAATTTTCAAAAGATACTTGAATGCAAAGAACCACCAAATATTTCCCACACCACACCACTCCAATTACATCGATACACCAATTGGGTTTTGAGAGAAACGATCCAAAGGAAGAAAACTTTGACAAATAAATATAAAAAAAAACAATATTTTTTGTGTTTAACATGGATCATGTTGTTCCAAATACAATTTGAGGAGAAAATCTCCTCTTATTCATGTTAGGGAGATTTATTCAAGTAAAAAAAACAAGAACCAAACAAAAAACAAGAGAAATACTCAACCCCTTTTTTTATGGATTAATCTGGTTTACGAATTACTTGAACAAAACAAGTAACCCAACATTCAAAAATCTTAGAGAATTGTGATCTTCGAAAGTTAGAGTTTTTTTTTTGAATGTTTGGACTGATCTTCGTTTTTTATAATGTTAAAAAATCGTGATTATTTTTCAATTTCATTTTTACCATCCATAACAAGGGTGTTCGAGTTTAGGTATCTCAAAATTTCAATTTCATTTTTCAGAAAAAAAATGACATAAAATGATTTTTTGATCCAAATGGAAAAATATTTCCAAGATCATTACTCTGTGTTTTAAATGAGATTAGGTCAAAAGGTGTTGAGACAAATTGATCAATTGCAAACTTAGTCCTTAAATATGAAAAACAACAATTAATTCCACATTTTTACAAAACCAATATTTATTTCCTTTGAAAAATAATAAAATACCAAAACATGGGTTATTGAACATACTATACTGTTAATTGGAAAACACTTCTTATTTCAAAATAAATTGAACAAAATTTTCATTCAGCTTTCCAAAAAAGGTTTTATCAAACAGGTTACTTTTCAATTTTTAAGACTTAAAACAAGTTCAAATTATTCATTCAACCTTTAAGTTTTGGGAACTTTGATGATTTATTCTTGATAGGCATGTGATTTTTCAAAAAGTGAATGAAAATTTTGGTATTGTTTTTTTGAAGTCAACTGTAATTGATACAAAATTTTCATTCATTTTTCAAAACAAAAGAAACAAAAAATGGGAAAGATCAAATGTTTCTTTGTCAAATTATTTGTAAGATATTTTTTGAAAAAATAAACTTTTAAACAATGAATTGAAAGTTGAAACTTTGACTTTGAGTTTAACTTTAAAATAGTTTCATTAAAATTATTGATTGAAGAAATGATGAAGATCAAATGAAACCCAAAATAAACTAAGTTTTGCAATTTTGAATGAAAATAAATAAATCAGTTTTGATTTGCGATTTTACTTTTTTTCATTTATTATTTAAATGAAATAATTTTATCCAGGCAAGAGTCTAAAATTAACAATAATCTTTCTATTATTTTAATTAGAATATTACGCTTTACTTTTTGAACAAATTTACTTTTTTAAATTTTTTGTTTGAAATTGAAAAGAAGAATTTCATAAAACAAAAAAACTAAATCAATTCAAAAAAGTAAGAATGTTTTCAAGACAATTTAACCCAATTTCTATTTTTTAGGATTGTTCAATTTCGAAAAATAACGTAACTTTGAAAAAAAAACTTGAAAAGAATATTTTGGATTAATTCTTTCATTTTTTTTTTAATTAGAGTTTGAATTCATTCTTTCTTTTTTGTTTTTCAGTAAATATTATTATCGAAAAAAGATTGAAAGATTGAAATACATATAATAGGGATCTTTGGTTTTGAATTCAACCTTGGTAAGTAATGGATCTTGTTTGGATTTTAATGGTTTCATAAAATAATTAATTCTTATTTTATTAAACCTATTAAATACTTTTCAATCAGATCATTCAAACAACTATCAGATTTAAATAAATATTTGCAATTTGACAAAGGTTCTTTATTATTAATATCTTTTTTATCTTTAAATTTACTGTAAATTTTCAACTGGATTTTTGGACTTCTTTTTTTGTTTCTAATTATTAATATCCAAAAAGAACTATTTTTTTGAAATTAATTACCATTCAAAACCAGATATATTTCTCAATTTCAAAAATACACCTTTCTTATTTTTAGAAGAATCTATAAATATCTGGTAAGATCAGGATCAAATTTTTTATTTTTTATTTTGAATTTATTTTTGTTTTGGTTTTCAAAATTTACTAATTCTCTTTAAAATTTTTATCTTTTTTTTATTTTTATTTGTTACCTTTGATAGTTTATTTAGAATCGAGCTTGAATGTATTTTTTCTTTTTTAGGAAAATTTCTTCCTTTTTGCTATTCTTTTTGCGGAAAAAACCAAAATCACTCTTCCATAAATTTTGACTTGATTATATTTGACTTGTTTTTTTACTATTAATTTTTGTTTTTTTTCTCTCATTATATTTTTTTTTCTAATAGAAATGCAAATTCTTTCATTATCTTTTTTTAATTATCATTATTCTCTATTGTATATTTTTATTAAAATTTTAATTTTTTGAAATAAAATAGAAAAGTAAAACTCTTTTTTAAAAAAAATAAAAAATACAAAAACAAAAATAAATAAAAAATTAAGATTTTTTATTCTATTTTTTATTTTCTTTTTTGTTTTGGACTAAGAAATATAGTCCCTCCTTCATTTCTAAAATTTTGATTCAAGAATCTTCTGTAATGTATCTGATGTGGGCTGAGTGGTTCATCTTCATTTGAGTAATTTTGAATCGTTTAATATTTTTTATCTTTGGTGATAAAAAATAGAGAGGAGAGAATGGTGGAAAAACGAACAATTCTCGTCTGTGATGTCCTTAATTCTAGTAATGGAACTCCAGGTATTTGGACTACAAGGATCTTGATCAAAATTTAGACCTGGGGGGGTCGCGCGTGTATATGTAAATAAAAAAAATCCTCAGCTCAAATTATTGTTATTTGGTTTTTTTCTCTTCCTTTTTGATACCATAAATCGGCAAAAAAATTTACTTTTTCGGGTAAATTTTTCCAACCTTCGAGATTTTTTTCATTGATTTTGAAAGAAATTTTTTTTTGGTCCATATCAAGAAAAATTGTGAAAATGTCGTTTTTTTTTAAAATTATTTTTTTTGGGTAGATTTTTGACGGTCCATTTTCCGTTTTCGTTTTTCCATTTTCGGCTTTCGAGTTTATTCCCATCCCAATATATTTTGAAAAAATATGTTTCTTCCCAATAATTCCAATGGTTTTTGATAAAATTTTCCCTATTTTCGGTTTTGATTATTCCTAACTTGATTTGGTTCCATTGATTTTTGGGATTTGGGAATTGGTCTATTTTTATTTTGATTTCGTGTTTTCCGCTCGAATATATTTTTTTTCCACATATTTTTCCAGGCCCCCAATCATTATATGGATTCCGAGCTGTTTTATTTTCATTTTTTAATTTTATTCGGTTTTCGCTCTTTTTTCCTTTTCTTTTTCCGCTCTTCTTTTCTTTTTCTTCTAGTTCTTCGCTCTTTCCGCACTTTCTTTCTTTTTCTGTTTTTTCTTTTTCTTCTTTTTCTTCTTTCCTTTCTCGTTCTTTCTTCTCTCGTTTACTTTCCGGTTTTATTATTTCGTTGCCTCCCTGTATTAATTTGATATGATTTTTATCTTTTTTAAATTTTTTGATTGTGTTTATTTTTATTTTCTTTTTCGATATCTTTTTCTGTTTTTTTCCTGTTTCTTTCAAAATTGTCTGAATTTTGGTATTAATTATTATTTCAATTTTTTTTAAATAAATTTAGATGATTTATTTTCGAATCTTGGATTTTTTGGATCAATAAATCTGAATCATTTTCAATTTTTTTACAAATATTTTTAATTTTTTCTTTTAATTTGTTTTGATTTTCAAGTGATTTTTGTATTGTTTCCTTGTTTTGATTTTCTTCATTTTGAATTTTATTTAATATGATTTTTATCTTTTCATAAATTTCATTTGAGAAATCCTGTAAACCTAATATTTCATGATCATTTAACTTACAAGTTGAATAACATTCAGAGCAAATCAATTTATTTTCGTCTATGCAATATAAGGATAATTCTTTATTGTGTTTTCTACAGAGATTAAAATTAACTTCTTTTTTGAATAAAATAATGAATAATAATATATATATATATATATAATTTAGGAAAAGAATAAAAAAAAAAATATAAATAATAATAAAAATAATATATTAATTTTTGAATAAGTTTTTGGGTTATAATTTTTTTTTTTTTCATAAAATTCTATGTTTATTTTATAATTTCCAATTTTTGTTTAAAAAAAACACTTATTGTTTATATCAAATAAGAAAATTAAAAATATTACCACAGAATTTGCATTTTCATTGTTACTCGAAAAATAGAAATTAAATATATATTTTCACAAATAAAATTCACAAATTAAAAATAAAATAAAAATTGTTTTTTTTTTTTAACAATTTAACTCTTTTGGCAATATAATAAAATTTACCTACTTTCATTTGTTGTTCAATTTTGTGAAATTTTGTCAAGTAATTCAGAAATTATTTGTCAAGATTTTGTGAAATTGATTGTAAAAAATAAAATTTTATATTGTTTCAAACAAAATATTAAACAATCACATTATTCTGGAAATTTTGGTTACACAAATTCACAAATTGATTATTTTGTGAAATCATATTTTTAAAAATGTTCATGTTTTTTGTGACTTGTTGTTTAAAAATAGTTCTCAAAATAAATGATATTATTGATCCGATCATAAATAAAGATTTATTTTCAAGGTACTGGCATTATATTCACCGGAATAACAAAAAAATTGGTTTTTGTTTTTCAATTTTTCCATTAAGGGGTGAGTACTAAAAGTTCTCCTTCTTGTTGTTATATTTTCCAGAATTTTTAAGAATTTCACAAAATCAAAGATTTAGCTCTATTCTTTTGAATTCTGAAATAGTGTTGTTAGGTTTTTTTAAAATTTTTGAAATTATTAGAAAATTTCAAAAATGTTAAAAGACAGATGTTAGCTTTTCAAAAGTTTTGTATTTATTTGGAAAAACAATGAGTTTTCGTGAAGTTTTCTGTTTCTTTGTGAAGTGTTCTAGGTTTTTTTTGAGTTTACTATTTAATAGATTTTCGTTAGGTTTTTTTTTTGAGTTTTTGAAATAAACAGAAAATTTTAATAAATTTTCTGTTTATTTCAAAAACTCAAAAAAAACCTAGAACACTTCACAAATAAATAGTAAACTCAAAAAAACCTAGAACACTTTACAAATAAAATAGAAACCCTCAAAAAAACCTAACGAAAATCTATTGATTTTCCAAATAAACATAAAACCTCAAAAAAAACCTAGAACACTTCACAAATAAAAAGAAAACTCTGGAAAACCTAACGGTAAATAGGAAGTAATTTTGTTGAATCAACTGTCTCAATAATAATAATAAATCATATATCTTTATTTTTATTAATCTTTTCAATTTTTGAAAATCATTTCAAGAGAGCCGAGTGAAAATGGAAATTAAAATATTTGCAAATTATTATTTTTTTATTTTTCATTAAACCCATTTATTGCAAAAAATTTCTCAATTTAGAAATGAATTATGATTTAGATTTAGCTTGAGTCAAACTCTTTTTTTTTAAGAACCATTTTTTGAGATCAAAATCACTGAATTATTAAGAGAGTATATGCTTGGTATTGTTTAAAAGTCTCATACAAATTTTCAATATTAAAGATCAGTTAAAAAAATTGAAAATGAAAATCTTTTGGATTGTTCAAAATTTAGGATCTTAAAAAATGGTAGCTGTGAAGCTTAACAAAAATTTTGATTTGGTTTTTTTAAAAAAATATCTGAAAACAAATTTCTAAATGAATAGACTCAAGAAAAAAACCTTTCTAGTTGGCGTTTTCTCATTTATTTGGAGAGATTAAATATATTGTTAATTTTGGTTTCAATAATCTTTGAAAAGTAGCTTTATTCATTTTTTCCTAAATTTTTTACAGAAAACTTTTTTGTTTTCAATTTTAAAATTGTAAAATATTTTGATTTAGAGAATTTTGTATTTATTTTTACAAAAATCATCCAAAGCCTCTAGAAGTTAAAATAAATGTAATAAATTTCAAGGTGTGTAAATTTCAAGAGATTCAAATGTTAAAAAAAAATTAAAAAAAAGTAGGAAAATTTTGAGGACTTTTTTGTAAACAATTTTTCACTCCTTGATTGATCTATTCTCAAAAGGAAAGTGTTGAGTAGAGACTATTCATCTATACTCAAAAGGCAAGTGGTGAGTTAAGATTGCTCTTCAATACCCATCATGGATATGTGGCCTTTAAAAGTCTGTTCATTTATTCAAAATGTATTTTACAAAAAGGGTTTTAACAATTAATGTTATTAATTTTCAATTTCTCTTTGTCCTATTTTCAATTTTTTTCAGTTTCAATTTTTCTCTCTTATCTTTTTTTCTTTTCTATTTTCAATTTTTTTCAGATTCAATTGTCCTTTTTCTCGTTCAAAAGAGATTCGAAAATAAAAAAAATCAAAAATTTAGATCTTGAAAAGATCCTGAACCAAAAAGTAACCTTGGCTTGTTGACTAGAAAAAGTATTGATACAAAACAATTTTTTTCATCAGAGAAAGGGATTTTTTTGTTTCAAAATCAAACAAGAAGAAGAATAACAAAACAAAAAAAATAAAAAATTAGAATGAATTTCAAAAACAAAAAAGGGTGTTGTTCTTTTTAAAAGAAGAAGAAAATTAAAAACGAAACAAGAAGGTTTGATTAAAAAGTATGATCAAAAAAAAAAAAAAATCCAGTTGCTTAAAAGGAATTTCAAAAAAATCAAAAAAAAATACGACGAAAAAATAAAAAAAAATAAAAAATAAAAATTTACTTTTGACTAATTCATTGTATGGAGCTTTGTACAGATGCTTTTTGTGTTTTTTTAAAGCATAAATATTGTGTGCTTGTTCTTCGCATTTAGCGCAATAATAGACTTCACATTTGGTGCAATAGAATTGAGATTGTTTTTTATTGCAATTTTGACATTTGGGAATTCGTTTTTCAACAGGTCCTGTAATTTGTGAAAGCTTGGTGATTTTTTTTTTATTTTTGGAATGCTTCTTCTTTTTTTGCTCGTTCTTTTTCTTCTTTTTTTCCTCTTTCTTTTTGTTTTTGTGTTTGTGTTTATTGTAAGCTTTTTGTTTATGTTTGTTTTTTTTGCTGTGTTTGTTCTTATTCTTCGATTTGTTTTTTTTCTTTTGTTTGTCTTTTTTCTTGTTTTTTGATTTTCTTCGTTTTTTTTCTTCAGATGATCCACTTTGTTCAAGATAGTATTTGTCTTCCTGGGAACTTGATTCGCTTTGACTTGTTTCAGAAGTTGATGAACTCATAATTAAAATTTTAAAATTCAAATTATAATAAGATTAAAAAAATGATTAAAGATTTTTGGGAAATTGATAAGAAAAATACAAAAATTGAAATCAATTTCGTAAAATTCACAACACTTTTGTTTTATTTTGGAAATTTAGTCTCTTATACTTTGAATATTTGAATAAGATCTAAAATCGAAAATAAACCTTGAATCGAAAAGTTTTTAACAATTCCAAACTTTTGAAAAACTTGAACTCTTAAGGATTCTCCGAATTTCATGATCTGTGAATACTCGTTTGGTGTGTAAAAACATATTTATTGACTTAAAATCCGGTTGAGTAAATAGATCTTTTTAACTCGAAAAAATAAGATTTTTTTTTCAAAAAAATTGAGGAAGGTAAACCCATTTTTTGATAAATTTTAACATCTTTGTCATTTTAACCACAGCTCTCTCCAACGATTCTTCAAAATTAAGAATCCATTACCTTTACTTCCCATTGTTTCAAACTTCGATTCTTAGTTGTTGAATTCTCATTTTTACTGATAATTTTTTTAGTGGGTCTAAATCCAGATTCTTTGTTATTTATTTATTTTGGGATAGATTTCTGTTTCGTTGGTGTTTCAAAATGAAAGTGTAGGGAAATGGTTTCTGAACTTTTTCAATTTTGCAATCTTTGGGATCAATAAACACATTCTGTTTCCTTTTCAGCTTTGTTTTGGGTATTTTGTATGTTTGGGTTAGTGCTGTGACTTCTCTCAATTTTAGTAAATGTGATAAGTGAAGAGATCAGCTTGTTTGCAATAGGAAGGTAGTTTGGGTTTCTTTATTTCCAGTCGATTATGAGAGTGTCATTGAAAGTGATTATTATTGGTTTGTGATACCTTTCAAAATACCAAAATTTCGAATTCTTTTTCTCTTCCCATCTAAAATTTCAATTGGCTGTGCTGGTCAGATTGGTAATAAAAAAGTTTTTGTTTTCCACATCAAGGGATCTTTTGAATTTGAAAATGGAGTTTCGCAAATGATTTATGGTTTCTTTTTTTTTCCAAACCAAAGAAATTTGAAAAGAAAAGGTTTTCAGCCTTTTTTGAAGTTAGTTTAAAAATCTCTTTTCTTATTTCACAAAATTAAAAACAATTTTTTTGTCAAATTAAAATATTTAAAAATTTAAAATAAATTAAAATATTAAAAAATTTAAAGTTTTTGAAAAAAAAAATAAAAAACTCTTTTAACCATTTTAATCATTAAAACCAAATTTGTGGATGAAAATATAAAAGAGTCAAGATCATTTCCAAATTTTAAAATTTTACAAAATTTCAATAATTTCCAAAAATTAAAAATCCAAAAGTCTCTGGAGTACGGCCCCTCTACTTTATTTTCAAGTATTATCAAATAAAAGGTAAAGGAATAAACATACATCAATTTAATCCGGAGTGAAAGTTTTGCAAGGGGTAAAAAAAATCGAATTTAAATTTACCTTGTTTTGTTTGAAAAGTCATACAAGTTTTTGATCAAAAACTGTTTTTTTTAATTTTCCTCAAAAATCCTAAAATAGGAATATTTTGGCTTTCCTTTAAGATATAATCAATTAAATGTTGTATTTTACTTGTGATATTATATTACAGTACCCACAGAGAATAAAATTCGGAGAATCCTTAAAACACTTGTTGGTTTTTCTGAAAAAACAGTTTAAGAGTCTTTGAAAGTTAATAATACTATAAATTGTAAGATTATTTTAAAATTCAAAGAAAAATTCCACAATATTTTCTGTATTAAATAAGTTTATAATCTCTTTTTGTGTTTTTTTAAAAACTTTGATCAAGTATGTGAAAGTTGAAAAATGATGAAATAGGATCTGAATGTTTGAAAAGATTAGAATTGTCAAGTTGAAAGTCTCAAAAAATTCGTCAATTTATTTCTATATGGATTGTATTACTGATATTTGAGTTATTAATGGGAATATAATATTCACTTCCTTTTCCAGATAATTCATTATTACAGCTGTTCCAAGGCTACCGTGAATTTTTATATGAATCAAATTTTGATGCTGATATATATATATATTTAAAAAGTTGGATATGTGGTTAAGAAAGCTCATATTGAAAAAAAATTCCTAAATGAGCTGATATTCAAGAATGTTTTCTGATACAAGAAAAATTAATTTTCAGATCCCTAAATTGCTTCAAACCTGGAAAATATGTTGAGATGCCACTTAAAAGTTTCTCTTGAAATACCAAAAATATTTTTGATCTCATCACAAGAAAATCTTTGAAATAAGTTCAATTGTGAAAATTTTTTTAAAATATGAGCTTTCTTATCCTCATATCCAACTTTTTAAAAATATATATCAGCATCAAAATTTAATTCATATAAAAATTCACGGTTGCCTTGGAAAGACTGTAAATTGATTTCTCAAAGAAATAGGTTGTAATTTGTAACTTCGATCTCAATTTGAATAAAGAAATTGAAAATGAATTGAAATTTATTACCATTTATAATTCAAATCACCATTCAGCTTGTAATGAAAATTAAATCTTGTACAAAAAAAAAAAATAAAAAATGGATTAAAAGATCAACACAGCTTTTAATTGGCTATTTTACTGTGGGCTGAAGGAAAATTTGAAATTGTTCAAGTATAAAAAAAAAAAAAATTTCGTAATAAAGTACACAACCCATAATATAATAGTTTTGTATCTCATTAGGACAGAAATATCTCTTTTTAAAAAGTATTTTTTATGAGACTACTTTTTTTGGTTGATTTATAAATAGGATCAATTTGGAAAACAAATGAAAGATCTCAATTTATATCGTTGTTCGTAACTGAAACAAAAAAAAATTGAAATAGAACACATCTTTGACTGGTTAAAAAACATTCAATTCAAAAAAAAATTTATAAAAAAGATAATTTCCTCAATACAGCGAAGGTATTTATCCAAAATAAGACATTTTTTTATTAATATTTAGATTTTTTATCATATTTATAACCACTTTTTACGAAAATTTTCTCTTGTTACTAAGTCTATTTTATTTTTTTCTCTTTGGTATGAATCTATCTGAAATCTGATTACTCCATTTTTTTATTAAAATTAAAACAATGGAAAAAAGATCAACCACAAGATCCAAATTGGGTATCTTAATAAAATCCAAAAATGATTAGATTAATTACAGCCAGTTCCACTTTTAAAATACAAACTTTGAACTAAATTTAAGGAACAGAAAAATCTCATGTTAAGGCACAAAATTGGATTTTTTTTCTTTACTAATTATTTTTTACGAGAATCTGAAATTTGAGCCATAATTTGAGATTATTTTTTTGCCTTAAATTTTTTTATTGAAAGTTTGTGTCTTAAAAGTGGAACTGGCTGTTATAATTGAAAAATATAAATGATTAAAGATAAAATGGGGGGGGTAAAACATAAAAAAAGCTTTTTTGAAACCATCTTTAGTAAGGTTTTTTGTCTTATATTGATCAATTATTAAAAATTTGATGAAAAATTGACTATTGTTTGTGCTCTCCAATATAACTTAAGGAAATAAGTAAAATTTTCAAATTTTGAGTGACAATATTTATGTGTGACTAAATCATTAAAAACATTTCAATGATCATTAATATCGATATTTTAATAAATTCCAGAGTGTCAGATATACATACCATAATATATTTTCAGACCAACTAAAAACAGGAATTCAAAAAAATGAAAATTTTGATCAAGAAAAAATAAATAAAAAAATATTCTATTTCTTGATCTTCTGTGTATTTGATATTATCTGTAATTTGATACTATTATTTATTCTTTAATTTTGTTTTATTTTTAATTCTTATGGGGGGGATAACTTTTGATAGAAAAATTTTTGATTAAAAAAATTACTTCCTATTAATAAAGAATTCCCCAAAATGAATTTAAAAATACCATTTTCATTAAATTAATCTAACCCAGTTTAATTTCAGAAAATAGAATGATACTTAATAAATTCCTCTACATAAATAAAGATTTATTATACTAATTCGTTTGATTACAAATCTTTTATTTTACATAAAAATAAGTTTGTAAAATAACTCTGAGTCTGATTGAAATTTTTACTCAAATTTTTTCACTTATTTTTTGGTTGAATCTTTTCTAACTGTTTTTTTAATTTCGAGAATTCAATTTGGGTATTTTAATTTTTCAAAATAGTTACAGTCAGTTCCACTCCAAAGAGATAAATTTTCAACAAAATAATTTAAGGTACAAAAAAATCTCAAATTAAATTAAAAATTTTCAAATTTAACTTTTTAGAAATTATTTTACTAGAATTTGAATTTTGTACCTTAATTTGAGGTTTTTATTGTGCCTTAAATCTTATTGAAAGTTTTTGCCTAAAAAGTGGAACTGACTATATACTTTATTTTGGTTTTATTTGATAAAAATATTTCCAAAATTAGAATTTTGAAAACAAATTTGTAAAAAAATATTTTGTAAAATAATAATAAATAGTAATTGGGTGGGAAATTTAAGGTTATAAATCTATTAATTTGGATTCATACAAATTTAGAAGATTAAGAAAACAAATCTTAAAAATAGGTTTTTTAGATTTTTTAATTTTTTCATTATAGATTTTCATAAATTTATTTCTAATGTTGATCTTTCTTGATTGGTCTTCTAAATGAAAATAGATATTTCAAATACACACCTTTTGGGGTCTATTTTTTGTTTTTATTCTTGGACTAATTTCAAATATTTGTATAAACACATCTTCTAGATCCAAAATCAAATTTAATAAAACTTAATTATTTAATCAAAAAAAAAGGTTCAAACAATCGAAAAATGAAAAGATTTAACTCTGAAATACTTTGCTATCTTTTTTTTCACAAATAGATTAGCTAATGATTTTAAAGGTTTCAAAGTTTCAATATCTGCTTGCAGTCAAAAAATATTTTTTGAGTTTTGTTTGTATGATAAGAATTTTCAAAATGATAAAATATACTTACTTTCTGAATTAAAAATCAATACCAAGCCCAAATTCACTCAGAAAGGAACCAAAATAAATCGATAACTACACCTAATACCAGATAATCTTTTATCAATTTTTCGGGATTGCAAACCTTAAAATAATAGGAAAAATATTTTTTGTTCTGAGAATCACTTAGAATTTGTGTAATTTGTAATCCTATATCCCAACAATTATAGAGATCAACCCAAATAGAATTGTTCTTTATTTGTGTGTTCTCTTCTTATTTATAGCTTTATTTCAAGATCAATATATATTTTGTTGAAATATTTTTTTCAGTAAATTTTTATATATTGTGTAATTAACAAATTATTGGGTTGTTTTAAATTAATTAAAATCAATTGTATCTAATTTAAAGCAAATAATAAATAATCAACTTTCTTGAACAATTTTAATCCATGAGATTAATTTATTTTTTCTCTCAAAACCTTTTTTTATTTGTAAGTCTTTTTGATCGTTTTTCACTTTTTTAAAACTTCAACTAGTTTCGGCGATTAAACCTACAACATAAACTTTTCATAAATTTCTTTTTCTTTTTGTTTTTTTAGCTCTTTCTTCAACAACAACCCTATTCATAAATTTTTTTTTTCTCTTTTTAAAAATTTCCAAAATAATTCCAAAAAAAACTAAAAAGCTTTTGGTTAATAAAATTTAAAACAATGAACAGATTTAGTAGGACAATTACGTCTTCTCCGTATGTGAAGAAACAAATCCAAAAAGATTCTCAAAAGAAAACAAGGTTAATGAACCAACTTGGTGTTGAATTTGATGAACTACTGAAACACAAGGAGTTCAGCCTTGCTTTGCAGGACGCGATGCAAGAATTGGAGGAAACTACCCAAAAGGAAAGGGAAGCCCTGGAGTCCCAGATCAACCGATTAAAACAGTTACTTCACAAGGAACGACAAGCCAAGGAGGAAGCCGAGGAGAAAGTTGAGCTTCTTCAAGGCAACATTGAAAATGTCAAGAAGGACATTGCCAAATATGGAAGGATCTTGCAACAATTAAAAAAGAATTATGAAGAGTCTAAAGATGAAAACATCAGGCTAAATGAATTGTCAAACTCGAGGCTACGAGAAATTACAAGACTCAAGCAGACAGAGCAAGAATTACAGGAGCAAATTGATCAATACGAACAAGAATTCGGAGAAAAAGAGGTTTTAGAAAAGCAATTAAATAGCAAAATCGTAAGAATTGAAAAGCAAAAACAAACAATCGACGAAGACTTGCTTGATATTAATACCATGATCAAAGATTTTTCTTCTGGGAAGGCCTTGCTTCAAAACAAATATAACCTTTTCCCTTCCGATCGAAGATCATCGTCAAGATCATCTTCAAGGTCTTCCTCAAGGAGGAAAAGCATTTCGCCAACTTTAAGATTAAAACAAAATATCTTCCAAATTTTAAAAGATCTTGCAAATACAAAAAAGGAGCGTGACAATTTAAATGAGCAAGTCACAGAACAAGAAACCCATATTGAACAATTAAATAATGAAAAAACAAGTCTTTCAACACAAATTAATGTAAAATCAGACCAAAACCAAACTCTTAAAAATATGATTCACTTGCTCACAAGAGGTAAGAAGAATAATTAAATTCACAATGACTTTGACTTTTCTTTTCTTTTCTTTATCTTTTTCTTTCATTTTTAGCTTTCTTTTTTCCTTTTTCCTTTTTCCTTTTCCTTTTCCTTTCTTTTATTGCCAAAATTTTCAAAAATTAAATAAACCAAACAATATTAAAATTAAAAATCCCTCAATTTTAAATTTAAATACCTAAATTCAATTTTAAAAAAAATAATCCAAAACAACAGCAATATTACCACTTCAGTCAAAGGTCGAAGCACTTTCCCTTCAAAACCAATATCTTAAAGGTATTGAAAAGGACCATCAGCAATTAACAAAGGAACTTGATTTACTTCATTACGAGCTAACCAATCGACGTATTGTTCGAACGCCAACCGACAAATTTAGGAAAATTGTCACAAGCCTTATTGAACTTAAGCATGTCCACCCATTGAAAAAAATATTGAGGCAACCAGATCCAAATTCGTATTATGTTCAAGGAACGGAAAATAATGTAAGCCTGGACGAACGAGAAAAGGTTACTACAATCATTCCGACACAACTTTTCAAGATTATGAAAGACTATCACGAACGAGATCCAGAAATCGATCAAGACACAGAATATAAGGACGTTGAATCGTTTGTCGATATGATCAGCTATTTTTCCCCAAAGTACTTTACAAAAAGCGAGGAAATCGAATTGGGATCACAAAAGAGATCGTCATATTCGGAAAAAGGTGAAAGAGAATTTCTTTCAGAATTTGGAACCAAAAGGTCATCTATTCGATCCACCTCTTTAAGAAGGAGTAGTTCAGTTATACAAAGGTCCCCGGTCGTCCAGAAAATTAGAAATGTCACAAGGAAAATAAGAAGCCAACTCCAAAATATTAACAATGCAAAAAACCAATTAAACGAAAGACTTGAAAATATTTCAAATGAAAGGGATCAACTCGAATTTGATCTTAAGGAAAGCGAAAATAAAAATAATGAAAAGCAAGAAACACTCGACAGACTTCAAGATCAATTTAATAATGCCAAAAGGTCAATAGTCAATTTGAGAAATAAAAACAAAGTTTTACAAGAAGAAAAAAAATTCCTAGTGCCATTAGAACAATACAACACGATATCGACGGAATTAACAAACATAAAACGCCTTTTAAGCACCCAAACCCGCGATCTTAATTCAACCCAAAATAGCCTAGCCCAAGCTGAAGATGAAATCGAAAAACTTAAAGACCAAATCCTAAGCAAAAACACTTTAATTCAAAAATTAAATCGAAACATCCAAATCAAAAATACACAAATCGAAGAATTAAACAACCAATTAGAACAGCTCCGTAACAATAATCAAGATTTGAACGACCAAATCTCGAGAAAGGAAAATGGACTAAATAAATTTAAATCTTTAATTTCTCAAATGAAAAAAAGAGACCAAGATATGAGAAGAAAATGCGGATTTTTAGATAAGCAAGTTAGCGCATTTAGAAAGCACATGGACGTTTTAAAAGAAGAAATTTCAACCACTTTAGAAAAGGAAATCAAAGAAGATAATAATAGCAGTAGTAGTGATCGTAGTTCAATAAGATCCAATAATCACAATGATTTTGAAGAATTGCAATTAGATTTAAATTAAATCAATATTTTTGTTTTTTGATATTACAAGAGTTGATATTTATTTAGAATTTAAAAGACATTATTTATTATTAGATAATTTGAATTTAGTAATTCAAATTGTTTCATTAAAAATTTGTTTTTATTTTTTTTATTCAAAAGTTGAAAGAAAGATCAAAAGAATATATTGTGTCATTTTTGAAATTTATCTAATATCTTCTTTTATTATCTTTTTTTCTCTTTACTTTTCCCTTTCATCTTTTCCCTTTGTTCTCTTTAACCTTTTCCTTTTTTCTCTTTAACCTTCTCTTTTCTTGATTTTGATATTTGAAATCATTTAATTTTTCCTTTTATTTACTTTTTTTTTTTTTTCTTTTACTTTTTTCTCAAAAAATCTTACATCCTATTATATTTTCCTAACTATCTAAAATGAATCTCTAATTTTACAATAAAAGTGAAAAATGTGGATGTTTGTACTTTAAAATAAAACCAAAAAAATTTTTTTGTTGATTTTGGTTTTCGTTTATTAGAAATGATCGAGGATATGTTGGTATCTTTTTCAATTCACGATAAAGTTACAAAAATCGAGATATTTTAGAAAATCAAGATATTCGATAAAATTGAGATAATTATTATAAAATCGTGATAAATGCCAAAATATGGTGATTAAAAAGTAAATTGTGATATAATAGTTGATATATTTTTGGGCAAATTCAGTAATATTTTTTTGGGTATTTATTTTGATAAAATTTCACATATAAACCCCGTTCCAAAAATTTTATCACACCGAAAATCAAAAATAGGCAAAAAAAAACCCAATTTATTGTATTTTCCCAAACCTAATATATAACTACATTTAAGTTACAAGGTATTAATGTTTTTATAAGTAATCATTTTCATTCAAATAAAAGAAAAAAAATTTAAAACTCAAAAATAAAAAACAGGTGTGTCCAAAATAATGAAACGAGCGGAACAAAAAATGTATTGGTAAATTTGTTGAAATTTCACCAACAATTGTTGATCGATCAAATGATAAGATACCATCTACCAATTGTATTTGATTTTCCAATTTAACAAACTCGACACTAACCTTCTATCAATCATTGAAAAAAAATTTCGAGATCTAACGAAACAGATTACGTAACTCGCAAAAAAAGAAATGAAAGCAAAACAAAAAAGACAAAAAATGAAATTGTTTGTAAAATCAAAATTCTTTCCAATTTGAATTTAAAGTACAGGAATGATGTTCTTTCAACTGTTTAAACTGTGTCCAAATTTTTGGAATCTAGTTTAGTTTATAATTTAAAAAAATCGAAAAGAAACATATAAAAGCTTTCAAAAATTATTCAATAACATTTCTCAACAAATAATAGTTTAAAAATTAGATTATTTAAATCCTATATAATAAACTAATTGGCATCTGGGTTAGATAATAGATAATTATGAAATAAAAACTGTAAATTATTTAAATTCTTGGTTTAATTCATGTATTACTGGAATATGTAAAAAAAACCTAGAACACTTTACAGAATTAAACAGAAAACTCAAGAAAAGTTAACCGAACTTTTCCAAAATTCAAAAGAATATAGTAAAATTAAAGATTTTACTCAATTATTTTGAATTCAAGATAATCTATACACTCTATGGAATTCTATGGGACTCTACAAAAATATTTCACAATAATAAAATCTCAAAATTATTTATTTCCAACTCAAAAATATTTCAGTTATCCCTCAAGCTCAATATCTCTAAAAGTCAGGATATTTGTTAACTGCTTAAATAGATATTAATATGTAATCAATAAAAATTCAAATAAATTTTGTCCTTTTTGTTTAAAATATGAACAGAAGGAAATTATTAAAAATATTGATAATTTTTTATGAGTATGCCCTTCCTATGAAAAAGATAGATTAATATTTCATAACAAATTCAAGAAATAAATCCCAATGAACTAATTTTAAACTATGATAGTTTGAAATTATTTTAATTGATTAATAATCATGAAATCTATGATTTCACGTATAAATTTCTGAAGTATAATTTAAGTCTAAGAGCAACTAGAGTGTAATGTAAACTTCTTTGATTAAATTAAAAAAATAATTTTTTTTTGATCAAAAAACAGATTATGTGATTAAAAGTTATTTTTAAAAAAAAAAATTAAAAAAACACTTTGTTCAATAAAGGATAAGATCAAAGAGTTTTATTGTTTTTTCCTTTGACTTGGTTGACAAACCTATTGATCCTTTGAGGTCAACAACCAATAAGATATTAAGAAAAGTAAATATTTTCTCAGTCAATTGTGGTGTTTTAAATTATTTTTAATAAAAGAGCTTCTAAAACAGCCAACCCTTCACCTATTCTTTAAAGAATGTATTCTTGGGTCAAAATATTTTCAATATTCTGAGAAAGCTGAAAGGGGTTGGATAACTTTTCAAAAGCTTTCACAAAAATTCTTTCTAGATGGTTACCTATTAATAAGATTTTTAGTACAATTGTTTTCGTATTCTTATTCTTCTTTGAGCATCTTTGTATTGTACAGAATGTACAACTATAACTTAGAGGTTTTTGATCAATCATTCACCAATTAATAGGAAAATTACTCTTTATTCTTTTTGGTTATTTCCAATTGTGAATGTAACAACCCAATTTTGTAAAAACACATCTATTTTAATATTCAATTACATTGTTGAAATGGGTAGTTATTAGTTTGTTCATAAAATTTGTTTGAGATTTTAGATTCTGTTAAAAAAAAAATGAAATGAAAAAAATATTTTTGTGTTTCCACAAACCAAACTCATTCCCTTTATAAAGCTATATGTCTTTCAAAATTTTCAAGCACTTGGGGACAATTCACAACCATCGCAACACTTTTTAAATTTTTTTTAAAGTGTAAAAGTGTTGTAAAAGTCACAAGGTTTTGTAAAAGTCAAGATATTTTTTAAAAGGCGATTTCAAAAAAAGAATTTTTCATTATTTTGAGATAATTATTTTATCTCTATAATGTGGAATATCGCGATTTTATGATTTTTTACGATAAAGTTGGACTAATCACGATTTCATAATACTATCCCGATTTTATTTTTAATATCAGGATAATATTTCTTATCATCAAAACCTCTAATATAGTCTTGAAAAAAAAAGCAAACATTGAAAAGCAATTTGAATTATATCTTACTTTGCACCTTCTCTGAAAATATATTTAAATAATTGAATCAAACTCAATTATATTTTCAAATAAAATGAAAACAAGTGAATCATAGGGGTTTTGGTTTTCGAACCTTTTCAATCCAAATTTCGAATTTTGTTTCAGTATAAAATCTTTTTACCCAATTCCAAAATTTCAGAAAAAAAAAACAAAAAATTTTACAAAAAAGCTTTGAGTCAACAGTCTTTTAGGTAATCAAATGTGTTGTTAATCAAAAAATTAATCTTTACTGGCCAAAAAATTTGGATAGTCCTTAAAGGATTTTTAATCACTTTTTTGTCAGGGTTTAAATGAAATACAAGCCAAATGTAATTAACTTGAGAAATTTGATTTTTTCAGGGCTTTTTGTTGTGCAATTAAAGGACGAAAAACTAAAGTTTGGGATCTTGACCTACTCTTGATCAAACAAAAAAACAAGATAAAAAATACTTTATTTTTGAAAAAGTAAAAGACAAAATAAAAAAACTATTTTCTCTTTCGGTAAATCGTTAATTTGATTTCAAAAATATTACGAAAGAAATCCTGTACAAATTATGAGTATAAAAAGAATTAAAAGATACCAATATTTCCGGAAAAATGATTGTTCTTTCTTTTTTTCTGTCAAAACATCTTTGCCGTACCCTTTATGCATGATGGGTTCGGGCGCGATCTTCATTTGCACAACGTAGGCAGTGGACACAAATTTCTCAAATCCAAGTTCTGTTTGGGAAAAAGCTCCCTTTTGATTTTCAAATGATCTCTCGCTCTGGTAGGGTGTGTGGTAGTCGACACCAACAATCATGTTTTGATCATTTAGGTGGATCGCTATTTGATCAATTCCCTTTGAGAGAACTAAATCGTTTGACGGTATAGAGGCGATAACGCTGCATTGGTCCAGCTTGGGATTATAAAGATCACACGGAAGCCGTATCGAATAAAATTGGCCCGTTAATGACATTTGAAGCAAATCTTTTTGATCTTGATCTGTTAATGGCTTGTTCTTGATTTGTAATTTGAGCCATTTTTCTCTTGATGTCGCAGACCTACGAATAACAGAAGGTGGTATAAATTTTACAGATCCACGAGAATGCCAGACACCTGAAATGTTATGATCTATAATGATTTTTTGTTCGCTATTTTCATTTTTGGTTAATGGGTACAGCAAGGAAAAGATAAAGTAAAGACACCAAACAAATTTCAAATTGTTCAGTGGAGAAAAAAGCATACAATCTTAAAAATAAGAAAGAACAAACAGAAAAAAATGAAAAAATATCAAGAGATCCAAAATTTTAGAATGTTGGATTTATCAAAAATTCAACCTCAAAAAGTTAATTTTACAACATAACTATCATGAATTTATTAATTTATTCAATATTTCAGATTTATAAGCCAAAATTATTAGATTTTCAATTTTTTTAATTGATATGTGTGTATTTAAGGGAGTAACCACCATAAAGTCAAAATTTTCACTTTTCAATATTTTGAAGAAGATGAGAAAAAAAGATTTTTTACTTTGAATGTGCCTCGTTGCTTGTTAGTCTTCAAAAGTACCTGTTGAAAAAAGATTTCATTAATTTTAATTTCACTAGTAAAATTGATAACAACAATAGAATGTCAAGTTGATTTATTTGATCAACTTTGGGGGGGTGTAAAATGGTTTAAATTTTGTTTTTATCTTTACATATTATTATGGATATTTTATTTTATGTTGGAAAAAATCTCATGAATTGTTCTTAAAAAAGGGAAAATTAAATACTCAAAATCAAACAAAACCATTATTAAATAAAACCTACAGTTTTCAGTTCCAATTGTAAATGTTAAAAAAAAAGTGAAAGTGTTGACTTCTGGTATATGGATATAATTTTTTATTGTACTTTCTCTAAAATTATAATAGGAACAATATGTATTTTGTCTTTAAAAAAATAGAACTGGTAAACAACCCCAAGATCGATTATTTTATATTAAACCAATTTGTGAAATATTTTGAATTTAAACTTAGGTTTTAAAAAAATGAAAGTGTTAAGTTTTGCTTTAACTAAAGAATATTAAAAATATAGAAGACACTTAATGATTTCTATTATCTTGGGTATTTATTACTGTTATTTTCCAATTAATAAATGAAAATTTTTATTTCAATTGCCAAAATGAATAATAATTTCTACTGTTATAATCAAATTATCATAAAATAAAATTTATCTTCGAGTTATCTAAGGAAGTTTAATTTATTTTCTAAAAATATCGTTTCTAAAAGAAGTTGTAAAGATCTTTGGATTTTCTTTAACTTCTAAACGAGAACAATATTTTGGAATGTAAACTTTAAAATTTTCATTTTTTAATTGGAAAATTATATTCTTCATCTAAGCCAATATAATAATAAATAGTGATTCAAGGATTATTCCTTAAATTATAAGAATTGTCACTGGAAATACCCAATTATCTCCTCAGAACAGATATAAAACCACAAAACAATATATTTTGATCTGATCACTGGTTTAATTTGTTTCTTTTGAGTTTTTTTTTCAAAATTGATTGTTTTTTTGAAGGATCTTTGTATGTTCAAATTATTATGATTTTTGAATTCAAAAATATGTTAAAATTACTTGAAAAGATTACTAAGTTTGAAATCCGAATTAATTTTTTAACACTGATATGAAGACCAAAATCAATTTGGTAATTTAATCTTTTTCAGATAGAATCCCAAAATTTCAATTAATTACAAATTTTACTGAAATTGATTATAAATTGAAATAAAAATAAAAAATTATTTTTTTAAGTCTAAAAAGAAGAATTATAATGAATTCAAAGATTTTTTAAAAATTACAAAATAATGAATTTTAAAGATTCGAAAAGTAAAAGAAAAAGATATTTTTTATTGATTTTGTTGTTATGATAAATTTTTTAAAATTGATGGATTCAAGGTGGGGAAACATTTTAAAACAGTTATTAATAAATCCAAAGAGTGTTTAATAGTTTTACAATTAGGATATTTTCATTTTTCATAATTTAACAGAATTATCCAAAAAATATTATTGCACTTTTGTAAGATAAAAAAAAAATGTGGTTTATTATTCTATTTATGATCAATTAGTTAATGAACCATTTCAAGTAAGGCAAAAAGGAAAAAAAATAAAAAAATTAATTAACATCAAATTATTTAATAATATTAAAATAATATTATAAAATAAAATGAATTACTTTTTAAAAAGAGAGGTACTATTAAATAAAATATTATCAAAGAATATATGTCAATTTAACCTGAAATTATCGTTTCTAGTATAGACTTTTGAAAAAAAATTATTATTATAATTATTTTTTGAAATCTCTAGAATATTTAGATTGGGTGAATATTTACGAAATTCTAATAATCAAATAATTAGAAAGTATTATATCGATATAATCAGAAAATAAAAAGTGAAAAGATTTAGTTTTATAACTCAAAAAATAATCTCCAGAAAAAAGTAAATAAATTTAACAAATTGAATTTTTTTTTTTAATAATATTTTCTCTGAAATTACAATTATTGATATTAATAAATTAAAGTTTCCATTTTTTTTTTTTTAAAAAATTTGTTTGGGAAGTACAAATTAAGATTACAGATATATTTTATTAAACAATCATATATTTCAACACCAGTATCCCTTTTGGTGTTGTTACTTCCTTAAGGGGATATAAAAGAAAAATAAATATTTGATTTACTTAATAGCAAATTCAAAAATATTTTAAATGTAATCCTCAAGTTAATAAATAAAGTAACAATCTGTTTACTATAATACATGAATTACTTAAGTTTCAAAATGATTATTTTGAGATTGGTAGTATTTTTTTACTTAAATTGTAGAAAATCAAGAATGTTGAAATGATCAATACTAGATATTTTGAAAAATTTGTTGGAAACCCAATTCTAACTCAAAAAGTTAAATGGGTATCCCCCTTCTTTATAACAAGTTGCGAAAGTCTAATTGGTTTCTTAATTATTTTTTTTTTAAAATCCGAATTAAAATTCTCTAACATGTTATATATGTCATACAAGCCTGCCCTAACATACTCTGTCAAACCCTAAATCTACCAAAAAAAATATTTTTTTATAATACCTTGAACCAATCTATTTGATAAGAATTGAAAGTTTTAAAAAAAAAAAAGAATTTAACCAATTTTGAAAAGTCTTAATTGTCCTCAATACAAGTAAGAAATATTTTTTAATTGTTCTCGAAGACAAACAGATCTAGAGAGTAAAACATATTTCAGGGAAATATTCAATAAAAAATTTAACAAATCTGGGAAAATAGAAAAAAAAAACAAATACATGGGAAGTTCAACTTAGATAATTCTGAAATGGAAGAGTGACAAGAAATAAGAAAAAACAAATTCAAAATAGTATAAAAAGAAACCCAAAGCACCATAAATATTGAAAATCGAATCAAAAAATCTTAAAATAAATGAGTATTAGCAATTCAAAAAATATTTAAAACATTATATTTAACAATGATTTAATATTTTCCTACCGATATTTTTTTTAGAAAAAAAAAATAAAAAGCTTTTAATGAATCAAAAGATATTTATTTAAAGAAAAATGTTAATAATATAAATTTTGTTTTTTTAGTTAGATAGAGATCAATTTAATTTTTCTCTATTCTTTTTCTTGAAGAACTTTTGAATAATCTTCCAATTTGGTATTTTGATAAACAGTAGATGTTTTATAGGATAAAAAATAAGTCAAGAATTTTGATAAATATCCACATTACAGAGAATAGATCATCTGAAAAGATGATAAAATTCAAAATATGGGGTTAATAAAGGAGAGAAAATTTATATGTTAAAAGAATTTAAAATTCAATTTTCATTAAAATAATTAACAATATTTTATTTATTTATTTCTGGTGTATTTAATTTAAATTAGGGATAAATAAAATATTTTTTTTTCAAAAACAAAAAAATTATTAGATTATAATATAAATTAATATATTATTTATGATATTAGAAAAAAAGAAATAATAATAATAATAATAATAATATATTGATAAATAAATAGATGGATATAAAATTCAATAACAAATAAAAAAAATAAAAAATAAAAAAAAAAAACAATTATTCTTAAAGTTGTAATATTCTAATCTTATCTTTTACACAGCTAAAGTAATGGGTTTTTTTTCTGTAATTTTATTTATTTCACTTTGCATTTTCATTATTTTTAATCTCAAATAAAAGCTATCAAAATCCTTCATAATTTTTTGAAGGTTATTTTCAGAAATTTTTAATTGATTATTCCATTGTTCAAGGCGATTTATATTATCATTTAAAAAGACTTCGAAATCATTAAAAACATCTGACCATAAATTGAAATCATGTATTGAATTAAAATTATTTTTCCAAACTTCCAACCCTATTAGGCCAACATTCTTTGTTTTAATTTGTATTGGGCTATTAACTAAAAATTGTAATTGTTGGTTTAAAAAATGGGTTTGGTTTTTGAAATATTGTATTTCCATTTTTTCCTTCTTTAAGTGCTGTAAATAAAAATATTGGTTAATTCCCAAAGTCACGAGCAATGCTAAAATCAGCCAAAATGTTATTTTAATTGTAAAATGGATCTTGTTATAATCAGGTGGTTCGTACATTTGTATAATTTTTTTTTTCACGGTTTTTTTTGTTCTATTTTTTTGATCATTGTTTTTGTCATCAGTATTGGCACCATTTTTGTTCTTTAAATTCGCATTTGGGTTTGAAAGGGAAACCAGCTCATTTCTGTGCTTTTCGTATTTTAAATCATAATTCTTATCAATAAATTTTGCTAATCCCTCATTTCCTAATTTTTCCCAGACGATCATTGCGGCCTTTTGGTTGGTGATGGCTTTATCTCTTACAACCTTTTTCAACAAAAATGTTTTTGTGAATTCAACTTTAAATCGGACAACCGCATTGGTCTTCCCTTCTTCGTTTTCTTTGAATTCAAAAAAAACATAATTTAAAAATGAATCTGAAAAGGGGGCATCTTTTAAAACACATTTGTCCTCAATAATGAAATGCTTATTACTATACCAAAACAGAGTTTGAAATTCCGTTAACGGCGCCTTTTTGCCGTTCATTAATGGCCCGGCGCCTTTAATTTCTGTTGTGGAATAAATCTTCCTCTTATATGTTCCTAACTCACCCCTTTCCCAATCTTCCACCTTGACATTCTCACAATTATTTTTTTCATAATATGCATCTAAAAAGCGTCGATCAAAATAAAATATTTGAAAGCAAGTGAGAAGTGAAGCATTAAAAACAACATTTAAAACCTCGTGGGGGTCTTTTAATTTGGTGGGCTGGGCTTCTTTTGTGCAACTTTCGGGCAGAATAAAATATTTTCCATTTTTTGCATTACCCCTTTCTTTCTTAGCTTCGTCTTCATCTCCATCCACATCACCATCTCCCCTTTCCTTTTCCTTTTCCTTTTCCTTTTCATTTTCCTTTTCATTTTCATTTTCATTTTCATTTTCATTTTCGTTTTCGTTTCCTTTTTCGTTTTCCTTTTCCTTTTCCTTTTCCTTTTCCTTTTCTTTTTCGTTTCCTTTTTTCTTTCCCTGTTCTTTTTTGGCTTTATTTTCACTTTTATTTCGATTCCGATCTCTGGTTGTGTTATTTTCATTTCCTTCCTTAGCATCAAAAGATTTTTTTTTCTTTTTGGATCCTATTTTTTTCTTTTTATCTTGATTTATTTTGGTTTCAATTTCGTTAAAGTTAATTCTCTCGCCAAAATTATATTTCCTTGTTGGATTATCAGATAGTGTTTTTCTACGGGGTCTTTTCGAAATAAAACTCAACCTATTTTTTTTTTTGTGATTTGAAATTTTGTTAGAAACAGTTTCTTCTTTGCTGTTTGTAAATTGGGAGATCTTATTAATTTCATGAAACCATTTTTTTGCCTCATTTTGGTTCTTGGCCTCAAATTCCATTTCTTCGTTTGTTATTAATTTCACTCGAAAAATATAACCCTGTGATTTTTTATTATTCTCAATCGTTTTGTAAGTCGTACAGTTTTTTAATTCAATAACCCCTAAGCAATTTGATTTATATTCATTAAGGTAATTGAATAATTGATCGTTTTTTAATTCGAAGTATCGGTTCACCCATTCATCAAGTTTTTTATTATACACCCTCAGGTATCCATTTAATTTGATATCTACATTTTTATTCTCATTAAAGGTTTCCATTTCCTTAATTTTTTTTTTTTTTTTATTTTCCTTCTCAAAATCTATTTTGATCTCATTTCTTTTTGAATTTTTGTTTTTCTTTTTTCTTGCATTTTCATTCTCGTTCTCGTTCTCGTTTTCATTTTCGTTTTCGTCAATTACGTCAATCAAAAAATCATCAATTGTTTCAATTTTTTTTGAATTATTTCGTTTTTTGGTGGAAACAAAACGTTTGTTTTCATCTTGTTTTTCAAAATGAAATTTATTTATTCTTTTGGTTTCTTTTGCGTTTTTATTCTCATTCTCTTTTTTATTTTCACTTGGCTTTTCAATCTCTTTCTCTTTCTCTTTCTTTTCTCTTTTCGATTTTTCGTTTCCTTTTCCTTTTCCTTTTCCTTTTCCTTTTCCTTTTCCTTTTCCTTTTCCTTTTCCTTTTTCTTTTTTGATTTGAGACAAATTCCCCTTCTCTGTTTTGTTTGCTATTTGTTTGTTTTCTTTTTTGTTTTTTTTTTCTTTTTTGTATTCTCTTTCAATTTCTTTCTTTTTTTCAGACAAATTTCCCTTCTCAGTTTTTTTTGCTATTTGCTCTTTCTCTTCTCCTTTCCCATTTGAAGTCTCTTTCGATTTTTCATTTTTCAATATTTTTCCATTCAAGCTCTCTTCGTTTTCTTCTTCATCATTATCAAGAATTTTTTTCAACGAGGATTTGTCTATTTTCCCTGATAACAACTTGAGTAAATTTGTGTCCTCAAACTCCTTATTTTCGGAATACTCTGACTCAGTTTCTTCACTTGAAGAGAAAATGGCGTTTTGGTAACTGTTTACTGTTTCTTCTTCACTTGGCATGTTGTTTTTCGTTTTCGTTGATGACAATTGCCAGAGCAAACGCAGGTTATTATATGCCTTGTCCCTTGTAACGAAAGATGTGAAAAAATATCCTTGTGGTTGCATAACCGTGCATATTCGTAAACTGTTCGGGATAAAAAAAGTCGTTTTCTTTGAAACAGATGTAAGATCGCGGATTGGAAGAACAAATTTGTACCTTGCTATTTTTGAATTGAAACACAAATAGTTCTCGGTGAAATATAACCTTCCTTGAAATAATAATTTTTTACGCAGAGCACAAGAATGATGCGAAATAATCTTTTCTGTTTCGGGTAAATTAAATTTTTTACGTACTTGTTTATTTTTCATCCTCAAGATTATTTAAATCAACCAAACAAATGAAATTTTTGAATGTTTTTTGTTTTTTTGGTTTGATTTTTGGAATCAATAATTTTGAAAAAAATGAAAAATTACAAGATTTCCTGAGCGAATTAAGGGTGACACAACTTTTCTTAAAAATTTTTGTTCCTGTGGCATTATAACAGCCTTTATTGCTTTTGGTTGAAATATTAACAACAGTTTTTAAAAAAGGAGCTTTGTAAAAGAAATTGGTTTTGTCTTTCAATACTTTTACCTTTATTTACTTTGACAACTAAACAAAACGCCTGTGTTGGGATTATAAAAAATGTTGTATTTCAAAGTAATTTTGTATTTTATTTGACTTTTAACAATAGAGTATCTAATTAACTATTAAATAGGATACTAAATGTAAAATCAATTTTAGGGATAAATTTGTTGATCTTTGAAGATACTTGAAAATAACGAATTGGTTAAAAGTTAAAATTTTTTTATATTTTTTTTCAATTTTTTCTAATTAATTGTTTTTTATGTCTACAGAATTTATTTCATAAAAATCTTTTGATTTTTTCATGAAAAATTTCATATTGATCTTGAATTTTTGGAAATTTCTACTTTAATGGTAGAACTTGAAGAAAAGATTATCTTACTAACTGTTTTTTATTATCAGTTTTGTTGATCATTTAAGAAGTTAAAGTCTTAAGGGATAAGACAGGCAGTTTGGGATTTAATCCATGGATATGCCAAATAGGCAAGAATTATTGCAACAAATATAAAAAAACTTTTCAATGTTGTGAATTGTAATTTGTGTGTTTTTTTTTTTTTGTTTATCCAATTTATAATTTATGGATTTAATCTTTTAAAGATAGTACAATACCAGAGACTAAATTAAAATAAAAATTTGTAAATATGTAAAATATTACACTTGAGTGTTTTGAAGTTATTCAAATTTTAAGGGGGTGTATAAATCTTTGTTTTTTGTAGATCACTTAGTTACAATATACGTACTCTCGAAGTTATGAGTGTTATTTACAATTAATAAAAATGATGTTTTATTTTTTAAAAAACGTAAAGATATATAGTGGAATAGAGATACTAATATTGGAGTTCTTGCAAAACTTATTTTTTGAGTGCCAATTACAGAAAATAAATTTCAAAATGAAAATATTAAATGTGATAGTAATTTTTTTTTGATATTCCTCTAATCTAACTCTTTTATTGTAATTTTTAATCAGAGTGTATTTAATTCATTTATGGTATATTTTTTAATGGTCGGGTATATTTAAAATTTGATTTATCTTTTCAAGAAATTTTTTGATATCTATTAAAAGAACAAAAAAATATTCGTCTAATAATATTTATATTTTTCCAATTTCAAAAAAGAATTTAAAAGAACAATTATTATATTTATTTTGTTTATTTTATTTATTTTTTTTTTAGTTTTAATCCAAATAAATTGCCGAAAACAAATTATTAGAGTCTTTATATAATTGATAAACAAGTCCAGGAAAGAATCTATCAAATAAATTATTTTTCAGTCAACAATTTTATATTGCAATTGGTTAATTATATATGTTTCAATCATTGGAATGTATATTTAAAAAATTGATTTATTATAAAATATTTCAAAATTGAAATCAAGTTTACATATTTTCTTTTTTTTTTTCCTTTTTTAAAAAAAAAAAAATTCAATTGTCTTATATTTTTTTTATTGGTAATATCGATAATAATTTGATAAATGTGATGTTATAATTATGGCATTTTATTGATATTAAAAGTTGAAAATGCTTACAAAAGAATTATTTTAATTTGAATTGTAATTTTCTTTTATTTTCAATTTAATATCAAAATTGATATTTTGTTTTTTTCAATGGGCACAACTTAGAATTTTTGGTTTTCAATTTTTACGAAAATTTATTAATTGGTTTTATTTCATATCGTTATTAACAATATGTTGGTGTTTATTATTCTACTTATTTTACTTATTTATTCTTCGAAATGGTCAATTATAAAAAATAATTGATTTTTGCAAAAAAAATTGTTGAATTGTTTTGGGTAACTTTCAAGAAACAAAGTTTATTTGAAAAAAAATAAGGATGGTTAAAGTACTAGTATTTTTCTATCTTTAATCAAAAAATATCAATTAAGTATGTTGTTTAATAATATAGTGTAAAATGAAAAGGATTTTTTATATTTCAAATTTCATTGGTTGAGTATAATTTTTACCAATTTTTTGTATATCATCCAAACCAAAATCAATCATTCAAATTTGTACTGTAGCTAAAAAAATGTAATAATATAATAAAATGGGGGTATGAAACACATCATAGTATAAAATCTTTAAATATAGATTAAACAGTTAAAATCAAAATAATTGTAAAATTAATCTATGAAAGGGGAATAAATAATTTATTTCTTGATATTTTCTGTAAATTTTCATATAATTCAATCTTCTTTAACTCAATATTATTTTTATTTCTTGTTAGAAATAATTATTTTTCTCAAATTATTTTTGAAGAAATTAATACATTCATTCCACTTTTAATGTTCAAGGTTTCATCGAAATTTAAGGCACAATAAAAATCTCAAATTAAGGCACAAAATTTGGAATTTTTTTCTTTACAATTTATTTTACTCGAATCTGAATTTTGTGCTTTAATTTGAGATTTTTATTGCGCCTTAAATTTTGTAGAAAGTTCGTGTATTAAAAGTGGAACTGACTGACTATATTTCTGAATAATTTTCCAATGTGAATTTTAATTCCAATTTACTTCATATTTTGGTCTGATTTAGATTTTTTATTCAAAAGAAGTATATTTTTTAAATTAATCTTCTGGAAATGAATATTTATCGGATGAATTTGTTTATTTTTTATAATTTTTTTTTTTCGTTAAATAGAGAACTCAAAATAATACTGAATACAATTATTACTTTATAATAATTTTTTCATTTCTTTTTTGGTTGAATTTTTTTGAACTTTTATTGATTAGGATAATTCAATTATTTTTATTTAAAAAAGAATTCTTTCTCTTTACTAAGTTTGGTTAAAAATATTTTAAAAAGGTATTTTTTAAAAATAATTGTAAAACAAAAAGTTTTTTGTAAAATAATAATAAATTATACTGATTTGATCACCTAGGGGAATCTTGGTTTACTTTCTCTCGTATTATTACAATAAAGAAGAAAGGAATGTTTAAAATTATAATTTAGCTAAAATTATTATTATTATTATTATTATGGATTTCAAAAAATTTATTTGGGATTTTGATATTTTTTCTCATTACCCAAAAAAGAAAAGATTTATATAAAATACAAATAAACTAATGTAAGTATTTTTTTGGTTTATTCTGTGATTAATTCAAAATATAAATTGGTATACATCTTCATATTTAATTTATAAGATATTTCCAAGAAAGTGAGGAGAATTTAATTTAAAATAATTTAGAAATTTCAATCTTCAAAAAAGTATTTAAATATACAAAATTATTCACTGTCGTTTATTTATTCTTGATAGTAATTCGGTTTTTTTTCTTATTATTGTATTAAATAAATAAAAGATATTAAATTTTCTGATCTTGATTTTATCTGATATTTTTTAGAGTTGAAAATTAGTGTCTATTATTTTATTTTTCATTGAAAAAACCGTTTTCATAACTTGTATAATCTCAATAAATTTTCATTAGTATGGTAAACATATAACTGTATTCGATTGTAAAAAATATAATTTGTACTTTATCAGTATTTGTAGTTTTTTATTGAAATATGGGCTGTATTGTTTTCCCCAAAAACAGTGTAATTCTTTTTTTCATTTTTTGGAAATATTCCAAAAAAAGGTATTTTGAAATAATTACCATGGTCATTTATTCAATCAGTTTTAATATTAAACTTAATTAGGTATTGTCAATTAACAAATGGTATTACAAAAATATATTATTTTTTATGAAATGTAAAAATAAATGTACCACTTTTTTGGAAATATCTTAATTTAATTAAATCCAAAAATTTTAATAAGAAAAAAATTTTGCAAAAAATTGAAAAAATACAGATTTCTCTCTGCACTACTTTGATTATTTTTATAAATAGAATAAATAATGATATTTTTATTCAAAGTTATAATCTTCAAGTTAGAAAAAAAAATATTATTTCAGTAATTGTTCTTACAATTAAATATTTCAAAAATTAGAAAATAGACATATTTCCTTAAGTACTCCTTCTACTATTTTCTATCATTGGTACAAAAAAAAAGTTATTTATTTTAATAATTCACAGATATATCAATTTCATTATTAATCATATTTAGTACGGAGGCTCAATTTTGCAAAAGAAATTTCCACAATTATAAAAATTAATGGACTCATTATTTTAGAAAAGGATTTATAATTGAAAATAAAATTTCTACCCTTATTAATGTATTTTATTTTTAAAAACATTTTAATTTTCTTTTTTGATAATTAAAATGATCATTCTAACTTTGACAAATAGTTCAAAATAAATACTCAATCAATTTTTACACTTAATAGTCAAATCTGATACATTTTTATATTGTGTTAAAATATGAATCATTAAAAATGGACATTCGGCAACAAATAAATAATAAAAAAAAGAGAAAAGATAAAAATAAAATTTTTTTAAAAATATTTATTATTTACTTATTAACAATTTAAAGTTAAAAAAAGTTTTTTTTTTTGTTTTTTTTTTTAATTTTTATTAAAAGAAAATTTTACAGGATTATAAGAAAAAGAAAATATATTTAAAAAAAAACAAAAACCAATAATTATTTTTTGATCTGTTTAAACTTTTTTTAATTTTTTTTTCATATCATTTTTTGTTGATTTAAATTATTATATTAAATTAAAATTTATATAGTTATAATAAGTATTGTAAAAGAAATAAATTTTTATGTTATCAATTATACCTTAATTTTTTAAAAAGATTTAACAATCATGAATGAGGATTTGCAAGTAGAATATCGAAATAGAATGCTTTTTGGGTTTAAAAAAATTATTTTTCTAAAGGTGATTTTTTTTTACCTTTTTTTGAAGACAAACCATTAATTTCAACCCATTGAACTAATTCTTCATCGTCGTGGTTATTATCTTTATTTTTGAAGCTGTCAACTTTATCAACAATGTTTTTGTTGTCATTGTTGTCATTGGTGATGTCGTTGCCATTATCATTGGCATTATTGTTATTTTTATTAGGATTTCCATTCATCGCTTTTTCAATAATTTTCTCATTCCTGTTTACATTAACTATCTTTTCTTCAAATTTACTACTATTATTTGCAATTTTGGTTTCTGGTGGTTTGTTTTTATTAACATTCTTAGAATCAATTTTAGAATCTTTTTCAGAATGACTGTTTTCGTTTAATGTTTCAGAATCATAATCTGTCATTTTCTTGGTGCTTAATGAATCTACACTACCAGATTCTGTTTGATTATTTTCTGTTTCTGTTTTGATCAAATCTGAATCGATTTTTTTAAATTTCAGAGTGCCTCTTTTATGATGGCGATTATATTTCCAAAGAGCGACTCTGGAATCAAAGGTCAATTGGATATTGGAGGTGTCCATTGTAAATTTCAATGAATAATCTTGGATATTAATTTTTTTCTTTTTCTTTTTGTCTGTTATTAAAATGTTCTTCAGAATCCATTGGATAAAGGCATTACGGTTTTTGCCAAAGGAATTAATAAATGATTTAAAAATTTTGGGGAAAATAATTTTTTTATTTTCAATAATTTGGGAATTCTTGCGTAATATTGAAATTGAGATTTGATTTAATTCTTGAATTAAACAATCGGAAGTAAAGGGTATTAAAATCAATTCTTTAAATTCGTAATGGAACAAGGTAAATAAGATTCTAGTATCGAAATTAACTGCAAGCCGTGATCTCGGGTCTTTTTCTTGGAAATATGGCAATTTTTTTTTGTTTTTATAAATGACGTTACCTCGTAAGATCCCCCTTGAAATGTTTTCAATGGAAAAATTCATTCCTCCAATCAAATAGCGTGATTTTTTTTTGAATTTTTTCCAATTGGATTCTTCTGTGGGGATGCCATTGATTATAGCAGAATGAAGGAACAGGCAATTATGAATATTAATGAAGAAGCATATTTTTTCTAATTGGTTCATTTTTTTAATTTTCACTTTTTGAAGCTCAGTTGTTAAATTGACAAATCGATTAAATGCAATTGATTGCTGGATCAATTTAAAATCGATTTCGTTTGTGCTAATGGAAAAATGCGAGCCAAATAATTCAATAAGCGTTGAAATCAATTCATTCACAATAATGCTGCCGTCCCTGGACGGTTTTTTATATTTGGAAATTTGATTCAATGCCTTTTTTTGGTTTCCCCGTGAAAGAAGTACAGCCTTCTGCACTGGTTTATATTTAAAGCTGTCGCTAGTTTGGCTGGCTTTTAAAAACTTTCGATATAAATTCGATTTTTTAAATTCTTCAAACGAATTTAAATTCATATGATTAAATACAATCTGCTTAGCTTGGAAAAACATGTCAAGTGAATAGTTTTTATTTTTCATTTTTTGTAAAATTAATGATTTACATTTCGAATCGATGTTTATTTCAAATAAAGAATTAATTTTGATATATTTTTCGCAAATATTTTTTCCTATTTTTTGCAATTGCTTTTTATCTGAAGAACATGCCTTTGTAAAGTTCATAACATCAATATAGAATAATAAATTTTCTTGATTTAATTGTTCAAACATAAACTCTTTAAAATATTCAATCGCCATCGGAATTGAAAATAAAGTATCAATTGAATCAAGATCAATGATTTTATTTTTTTGTTTCCTTTCGTTTTCCTTTCCATTCCCATTTCCATTATCGTTCACGTTGCCCGTGTCGTTTTCCTTTCCATCAACATTGTTTGTATTTTGATTTAAATTTTGAAATTCTTTTAAAGTTGAATCATTTTTTTTTTCAATTATACTAATATCTGAATCAATTTGATATGAGAAATCAGATTGGATATCATTTTTTGAATAGCTATAATAAATTTGGTTTTAATAATTTTGTTTTTTAAATATGCAAAAATTTTTATTACATTATAAATGAGTTTCAGTAAAAATAAAGATGAAAAATATACGGAAGTAAGAAAAAAAAACAATTTTTAAAAGAAAAAGAAAAATCCAAATACTTACGAACGTTTTGGAGAATTCATATAAGATGTTAGTTTATTTGAACTAGGAAAGAAATCAGATTCAGAGACAAAATCCTATTCATTAATTAATTAATTTAATTTAATTTTTTTTTTTTTTTTTTTTTGTGAGAATTAAAGATATAAAAAAATATGTTGTTGAGTTGTTAGTTAATATAGATATATATGTATATATATATATATATATATATGTGTGTGTGTGTGTGTGTGTGTGTGTGTGTGTGTGTGTGTGTGTGTGTGTGTGTGTGTGTGTGTGTGTGTGTGTGTGTGTGTGTCATTTTGGGAGATTGATGTTAATTTAAAAAGTAATATAATTTGTCAAGAGATAGAGTTGTGTTGACTTTTCACTAAAGAAAAGAAAAAGTTTATTCATTGCTTAATTTGTTTTTTTTTTTATAAGGTATTTGAAAAAAAAGAGTAACATTTTTTTTTATACATTTGAAATAATATTTTCTTTTTTTAATTATTTCTATTTGTAAATCGATAATAGATAATTAAGAGAAATCTTAATACTTATTGAATCAACGACTAATGTTTTGATTTCAAAATATATTCATAAAAATATTTTCAAAAAATGAAAAAAAAATTATCACACAAATTTTTTTGTACAAAGCAATGCACATTCAATTTTATAAAAAAACAGAAACATGATCAAGAGAACAAAAGATTTTCTAAACAATAAAATGCAGTTATAAGTTTTTCCTTTTCTATTCAAAATTATACATAGATTAAACTTCTTTAAAAAAATAATGTTTACGATCAAAAAGAAGAAAAGTAACATTCCAAATTTTCACTCTTGAAAATATCATATAAAATTGAGATCAGAAAATTTTATTAAAGCAATGTCTTCCAAAAAAAAAAAAATGTATTGGATTATTATAAAGAATTAATTAATGATGAATACCAGAATTTTGTATATTTCAATAGTAATATGAGGATTGAGTTTAATAAAGATATTTAAAAAAGAAATTTGTCCCACTTTTATGAAAATAGTTTATTTGGTTATTCTATTTGTTAATTTTTCTCTTTTCGAAAAAAAAAATGGACAAACTTAAAAATATTATGAAATATGATAATAAGTTATTCAGACTTTTCTGTTATAATGAACTTTTAATATTTTTTTTAAACAATAAGAGGTAAAAAAAAGTTATTTTTAAAGAATTGTAAGTATTTTTTTAAACCAAAAATGCCTTGTGGGCAATCGACGGAATTTATATTGATCATCTCAATTTCAAATTAATTAATAGGTATTTCTTAAATTTTTGATGTTTACCCTCTTAGTCATTTAAAAATTGGTAAAATAAAAATTTCCGTTTATTTTTTAGAATTAATTCTTTGTGATTCTTTTTTTTTTTAATTTTTTATTTGTTCTCTTTAATTTAGTCTTTAGTATATTTCATAGAGACAGTAAAGTTAATAATTTTAGCTTTTAAAATCAAAAAGTAAAGAAATTTTTTTTAAAAAATACACGATTATTACACAAAGTAGAATATTAACAAAAAAATTTTTCTTCGTTTCATAAAATCACACAATAACAGTAAAATGGTTCTATCCTTTCACAAATAATATTGATTATCTTTATAATCATTATACATAATATTTTTTTGAACGTAAAAGAAATCTATGACATTACCATAGAATATATTCTGACCAACATGACTCAACACGTAATTAGGGAAAAGAAGCTCAAGACAAAATATAACCTATCAACAAATTCACTTAAACTAGGAAAATTCCAGGTCTCTCACAACAATTATTTTAAACCTCTTTATTTTTTCCACTCTGTATTCTTTTCTTTCATTCTTTTCTTTCTTACATTTTTTCCCCACTTCTTCACTTTTTATTCTTTCTTTTTTTTTTTTTTAGAAAACTAAATTGAGATTCAAATACTTCTGATGACTGTATCTGTTAGATACTCTTTGAATCAGAAGTCTCAAATTTAGTCGCTTCAAAACACCCTCGTTAACAGATTAGATGAGGTTTCATCTAACCCTTAAAATATAAATCCAATACATTACATTTTTTTGATGTACAAATTATATAAATAAAATATTTTGTCCTATTTGGGGGTGTGAATTAAAAGAAAAGTTCACAATCGAAGTGAGAAGAAATCAGAAAATTGCTTTACAGTAAATAGAGTTGAGCTATCTTGAATTTAATTTTGCTCAGAATAAATTTAAAATATGTTACTTTTTCATTTTATAAATTGTTTTTTTAATAACCAAAGTTTAAATTGAAACCCATTGAAAAATTCTTTCAATAGATTCTATCTTTGTGTTTACAATAATAAATTCCGATTAATGTTCCAGAAGAGACTTTAGTGAAGAAAAAAAAAAATATGAGAAATTCAAAGTTGCATTTTCAGAGACTTTAACCCAAGATAGTTAATATGTTCAATTTATGTTTTTTCATTTTTTTCAAATTATTTTTAGAGAAGATGAATAATACCCTTTTAGGATCATAATTTCAATTTCAAATAAGAAGATTAACTTTAATTATCTTTGATCTATCAAGAAAAACACAATACATATTTTCTCAAATTTATTCAAATAACAACAGTTATTCTCTAAATAATTGATTTTTCTTTTCAGAATTTGAAACAATTAATATTTGATAAAATAATATTATTATTTTTTTATTGTAGGCAATTGAGCAAAATGATTCCACTTCTTTACCGTTAATTTTTTTTCAATTTTTATCTTGATTAGAAAATCAATAGATTTTCGAAACAAAAACAAATAGTAAAAAAAAATGGCAGTTATATTTTCCAAATTTCAAAAGAATTGAACAAAATATTTGATTTTTCTCTATTCTTTTAAATTCTAGAAAGGCTAGGCACTCGGTAACACTTGCCGAATTCCTAAGCTTATATTTATAAATTATTTAAAATATTTAAACATATATTTATTTTCGACTGGGGTAAAATAATATTACTTTGAATTTTCTTCAATGTATTTTAAAAATAATACTTATCATATAATATTTAAAAAAAGAGAAAAATTATTTTTTTAATTCAGATACCCAGATTTTACAATTATCTTCAGAGGTTAGACAATTCCGGAGAAAATACATTCAATAATAGATATATTGGGTTGGAATATCGAATTATGATATTTCTGAATTAATTTATTAAATTCTTGGGGAAAATAATTTTAAAAGATCGGGTTTTTTTTTCTTTTCTTTGTTAAATTGTGTGATATTTTGGAGATAAAAAAAAAAAAAAACTGGATATATCAGTTCGTTTCCAATTATGAGGGTTGTTTGAAAAAATAAAAATTGAAATCAAGTATTTTATGTTATATTTTTTTTTGTTGTATTTGTTTTTAAGATTAAATAATATATTTATAATTAAATTAGAAATAGTATTATGATTTTATACTATGTGATAAATATTGTTTTATTTTTATAAAATGTTACAAATACTGTTTTTAGGGAAGAATTATTTTTATCATAGAGCTTATATCACAATGTGGTAGCCTATAAAACTTTTATATAATATGTGAAATAAATCTAAATTTTGAGCGAATTTTGAATGTTTACAAACAATAGTTGATAAATTTTTATTTGTTTCATATTTTAGAACATGTTTTATCTTCAGTTTTATAACATAATCACATGTTTTTACTCAATTTTTTGACACAAAAAATACTATTGTTGTGTTTTTAACCTCATAAAACATGTATTGAACTTGTTTAATAAATTTTTTTTTCATTGGGGGTGTAAGAAAAGTGATCATTACAAATTTTGATATTTTTGAATAAATTCCTGTTAAAGTATTTCCAAATTAAAGGAAACCGGATGTACGTTCACAAAAATAAACTATTTTTCAATCAAAGTGGCCCAGTTGTAATGGGTGAAATATATGTGTTTAAAGGGTTTGCATAGATATTAGTTGAAAAATTTTATTTTGTAAATTTTCAAAATTGAAATCATTTTTTCTCATTTGTGTTTTTTTTTTTCGATTTTTTTTTTAAAACCTCATTCAGTTGCAAAATTTTTTTTTATTGCAAGATCAATAGTAACTTGGTAAAAACATGTTATTTAAAATTATTGAAAACAAGGAAATGATTGTTGAGAAATCATATTAATTTCTATTGGAATTTTATTCAATCTTTGATCTTGATATTTGAATAATAAATATGAAAAATTTTTCACTTCATTTTCATTTCCTTTTTCAAAAAGAGACCAAAAATACCAACCTATTCCGTTTGAGGGCTTGATTTCTAAAAGAAAAGTATGAAAAATGAAGTGAAAATGGTTTCCTATTTATTATTCAAATACCAATAGAAGATTAAAATAAACATTCTTGTTTTTCTCAATAGGGTCCCGAAGAATTTTAGTTTTTCAATTTTTAAGAAAATATATTGATTAATTAGTTTTCTTTCAGAGATATATCAGCAATTCTTTGATATGTATTATTCTGCTTATTTTTTATTTGTCCTTCAAAGGTTAATTACTGTCAATTGCAAAATAAATGAAACAAAATTTTCATTCAACTTTCCAAAAAAACTTACCTCTCCCAAGGATTAAAAATCGTCAAAGTACCCTATTCTCAAAAGGGAAATTAATAATTTAAGCTTGTTTACAGAATTAAAACTGTGAAAAGTTCCATAATTTCAAAAATCTTTTTTTTTTGGAAAGCTGAATGAAAATTTTGTTTCATTTATTTTGCAACAAAGAGTATAATAAAATAATTGATATTTGTAAAAAATGTTGGGCCCATTTGACTGAAACAAAGTTTAAAAGCCTATAAAAGAATGTTATGTAAAGTCTTATTTTTTGTTTTGTGTTAAAAATGAGATCTTTAATTTTTTTAAAATATTTTGAAAGAAATCTTTTTTATATTAATTTTTGATTCATTTCTTTTTTTTTTTTTGATTTTAGTACTGAAATAGTAATCTTTGTAATATGAAATTATTTTTCTGAATATTATTAATTTTTCAATTATAAAAAAAAAAAAATAACAATAAGAATCTATACAATGTATAAATTTAGGAATAGGGATAGGGGTAGGAATAGGAATAGAAATAGAAATGGGAATAGGAATGGGAATAGGAATGGGAATTACTTCAGTTATTGTTTGATCAAATTCAGTTATTACATCTTCATCATTGTCGTCTTCTAAATCAATTTTATAATTTTCATTCACACTATCCAACTTATTGTCGATCTCGCCAACTTTCATTCTGCTGTTTTCGATCTGTTTTGCCTTTTCTTTGGATCTGTTTAAGGCCCGTAATAAAGTTTTTTTAATTATTCTTAGTTGGTTGTTTATTTCAGAAGTTCTATTTAGGTCGACTTTACATTTGATTAAATCTTCTTCCACCTTGTCATTACTCTTTTTCTCAACCCTGGTTTTAATTTCCTCCTTCTGTTCATTTACAATAAGACATTTTTCTTGTTCGTTTTTTACATTAACTGTCAACTGTTGGATATTTTGCTTTAATTTAATGATCTTCTCAGAGTCTTTGTTTTTGGAATTTTCATTTTTTTTTTGCTCAAATGATAATTGCAATTGGAAAAATTGCTTTTTTAAATCATGCAGTAAGATCCTTTTATCGTTTGCCTGTGCAGTCTTCTCTTTCATTTGGTTCCGGATCTTGGATAACTCGTTACCTTTTTTTTCTTCCGAATTTTCACTAATTCGGCTCATTTGGGATAATTTTCGTTTTTTTTTTAAAGATTTTTGTAATTTACCAATTTTCTTTTGTTTTTTCTCGAACAGTAATCTTTTTTCCTCGAGGCTTTCGTTTGAATTTTCTCCGCGATTCAACAGACTGATTCGCTTTTCTAAATTTTCGATGAGTTGTTGTTGATCGAGCGCGTCCTCTCTCAATCGGTTGGAGTATAGAGTCTGTTCTTTAAACCTTTCGTTGCCCTTTTCCAATAATTTTTCGAGCGTCCTTGAGGAAATTGACTGGCTCTTATATTTTTTCCTTAACAGGCTCTGCTTAATTTTCAATTTGATGAACTTTTTGTACAAGTTCTTTCTTTTCTGTTTCAAGATCTCTTCGTCTTCTTCGCTATCCGTCCCACTCGAACTATCCGAATTCTTTTTGAGCTTATGTTTGTTGTTTTGCTGCCCAAGGTTGTTAAAGGAAAACACCCGTGGCATTCTTTGCTTTAACGTTTGTTTGTCATTTTTGTTTTGTTGTTTTTTTTTGTTTTTTTTATTTTTTGCCGAACTGGTTTGCAACGCTAACCGTATTTTTGATCTTCCTCGAATTTTTGATTTCTTTGTTTTGATTCTTCTTGTTGTCCGCATAACAGACCTTCCTCGTTTTTTTTGGATGGTTTTTTTGATAAGGGTCTTTTTTGGGGGCTTGTTCTGTTTGTCTCTTGTCAAGATCGAATTTGGTTTGAGATTCTTTGATCGCGTTTTTGATAACACTAGCCGAATGCGCCCAGTGCTTGATTTCGATCTTGCATGTATTTTTTTTTTTCTTTCTCTTCTTGGAGAGTTCAGGGCTTCTTTCTTTTCCAATGTATTCGACATTTAAAAATCGAAGAATCCAATAAAAACAAAAATTTTAAAAAATAAATTTTATTCTTCGTTTTTACTGTTGTTGGCATGTTTTATTTTTCTTCGACACAAGTAAGATTCTTTTTTTTGGCATTTTTTTTTTGAGAAACATTTATTCGACAACAAAATTATTTGGAAAACATTTTTATTCTGATCAAAAAGACCCAATTGGAATAACTTTAAGGATGTGTGAACAGATCATATTTTTTCTGTGATATGTATTAAAATTGAGTCTTTTTTTAGATTTTATTTTTGTTTGAAAAGAAATATTTTTCCTTTCAAAATAAAATAGAAATTTTAAATTTCCATTTCGGATCATTATTTTTTGCTTATTTGGTATTAAAAAAGGACTGTGTTCGATTTTTAAGTGTTTCAGAATTTTTTAATTGTTCAAAAAAAAACTGTTGTTCTCAAGAAAGGATAATTTTTTGACTTAGGTTCATTTTATTTAACAAAAAAATCAAACAAATTGAGAACAATTTTGGTTTTCAATTAATAAACTTACCATTCGTATTAGTTCTCCAGGGTAACAGTAGTAGAACCAAAATGGGATCTCAACAGAACTTTCAGATTTGGAATAATTTTACCCAAACCAAATATTTACAAAAAATCTTTAAGATTTTTTGATTTTTGCCTTATATGAAGATAAACTTTGAAAAACCAATAAACGTTTTTTGTAAAACTCAAAGTCATTTTTATAAGTTAAAAAAGATCAAAATTTTACAAATATTATGATTCTTTTTCTATTTTATTTTCGCAAAACTGAAAAAATCTGCAAGTTTTCGAAATAATTAATTTGAAACTATTTTTTGTTTGAGCGTTCTAATTAAATGTAGACTTAAAAAAAGGAACTTTCAGAATTTCTAACGTGAAAATTATCGAAATTCTCTCATTTTTTTTTTTACAGATGTTTTTACTTATTTGAGAAAATTTGTTACAAAAAATTCAATTTTGACCAGTAAAAATTTCAAACTCTTCAGATTTAGTGTACAGCTATCCAAAAATCAAAGCTGTAAACTGTTCTTTGGAAAAATATAAAAAATATTTTAACGTGTTGGTCTTTTTACAAAATACAAGAAAGTCCAAAACAATTTTTTTGTGGAATTTAATTTAGGTTTTGTAATGGATAAGTTAAACTCACAATAATAAATTTATTAATTTGGATCTAATATTTTGAACTTTTGAAATAACGATTTCCTCTTGAAGAGTGGCATTTGTAAATTGACCCCATCCCCATAAAAGCATTTGTCGACTTGTACCCATAGCCTAATATCGTTTTATCTCATAAGACAAAATTATCTACTTTTAATATCTTTTTTTTATGATACCTATTTTTTTTAATTTAACTAATGACAAATTTGAGCAATACTAATAAAAGATACAAATATACACTCTTTTTGTTACTGGAAATCAGAACAAATCCGTTTAAGAAACTAAACTATAGATACACATCTTTAATATAATCAAGATTTGTTCAAAAAAAAAATTTGCAATTAATGCAATTACCTCCATTCACAAAAGGTATATGATTAAAATATAAGTTTGTTTATTTCATGGTTAAATGTTTTTTTCTCTTTTTTAAACCAACTTTTTCTGATCCTTCTTCTGTAATTTTATTTTTTTCTTTTTTTTTTAAGATATATACATGGTCAAAAATGATTCTAAAATTTGTCATTCTTTTTTGATAAAATTGTACAATAATTTTTTCATTAATTATGATACTTTATGAGTATCCCCTGATATGGAAAGAAATTTAGCAATATATCCAATGTTTTAAGTAATATCTAATTCCATTTGATCAAACAATGAAGATGTTTGGGTTTGTTTGATTTTGAAAAATAGTATTTTCTATTTTTTATGATTTTACGACTCCAAATCACTTCCTTTTTCTTTTAAATGAAATAGAATGTAACATAAAACAACAAATATATTACCAAGTTTCATCCTATTTGGCAACCCATCGAAAAGTATCATAGGTATTTAAGAAATCTCACTTTGAACAAAAAACAGGAGAAATTCAGAAAACCATTTTTAAACATGCTGGTTTGTCCATAAAAAAATAAATTTGAATTTTACTTTGATTGAGTTTTGAATTTCTTCAAATCAAAGTTTCCATTTCAATAACTATATGAAGACTATTGAAGCAATTTATTTATAATCCAATTATTTAAGGAACTTGAAACTAAAAAAAAAATCTTCAACCAAAACTAAATTTCATAATAAATTATCCAATATTTTAGTATTTTTTTTTTTAAACTTTTTTTTATTTGAAGATGAAAAACAGATATTTCTAGTGTATAGAACTGAATATTAAAATTTTTTTTTTTTTTTTTTATTATAATAGATAACTACAATTCATTAAAATATTTATTTTCAAAATCTGATTTATAAAAGGCCAATGATTTTGAAATGGAGTTGATATTTGATCACCAATTAAAAAATTTTTATTGTTTCTTGATTTTTTAAAACAAAGTAAAAATACGTATTATTAAAACATCAAATCCACAATTAATGATATTTTCAGGATTGTATTAATGTTTTTAAAAGTTTAATCTCATTTTTCTCATTTTAAAAAGTTCAAAATCTAACACATTTCTGAATGATTGAAAAAAAAATATTATCATTGAAGAAGAAAGAAATATTATTACCAGATAAAGGAGGCGCAAAAATAAACTTTAAAGATAAATACATCAAGTTTTGGAAGGACCCAGTCTAAAAAAACTAAGAACATTCAAAAAACTTAAAATAATAATTTTAAACCTGAAAATAATATAATTTCTTGTTTCAATGCACAGTTTAAATGTCGAATCAATTTTTTTTTTATTAAACAAAAAAATACAAGAAAAAAAACCAAAAAATCAAATTAAAAATTCCCCGAAAAAATATTTTTCAAATCTGGAAAATTCAACTTTCAGCAGAAAGAAATACTTTTTAATTAGTTTATTTTTACATAATAATTAACAACCCAAATCTTAATTATTCCAAAAAAGTTATTTATAACAAGGTGATAAACTATATTAATAGATTTTATGATTATACACTATTTTATAATTATTTTGAAACATATAAAAACAATTTGAATGAATAATTTAAATAATTTTAATAAAAACAATAGATATTCTCAAATAACCCCATTTAAATAATAAAAAATTTCGTTATTTATACTCTTAATATTTGAAAAAGAATATTATTTTATCTTTTAAAATTCAAGAAAATTAATAAAATTTTGAAAATCAGATATAATGATTAATTTTTCTTATCTTCCAGGATTCAATATTTGAATATATTTTTATTGGATTTTTTACATAAGCTAGCATTTTCAAAGTTAGATTTCTTCAAAAATAAAATGCCAGGTAAATTTTTTCTTTCTTTGTTTTCAGATTCAAAAAACCAAAATAAATGAACATCCAATCTTTTTACTGGAAATTTATTTTTGAAAAATAAATTGTTTTTTAAAAACATTAAATCGTTTCTCTAAAGTTAAAAAAGGTGTATTTTCAGTGGGTTTTAATTTCCACAACCGTGAAAACAATTACTAAATTACTTTTGAAAAATTCAAGAAATAAATAAGATTTATTAGTCTCTAAAATTTATCTGAAATATACCTTTAATTATTCATATAAAAAAAAAAAATTATAAATTCGGGTACCTAGTTCCCCACTCGGAGAGTTATGGAATACCAATTATTAATCACATATGTAAAATTTTTAAATGTAAACAATGGCATTTCTATCAGGATTTTACCCCTCCTGTAAATTCAAGGAAGTGACATCAAGTGTCGGGTTGGTCACTATCTTGTAAATAAAAATAATATAAAAATATAATTAGGTAAAAGTGATAATTTTACAATATTCTTTTAAACCCCGAAAAAAAAAATGATTTGTAGATAAAAAAAGCAATTTTCTAACTTGAAAAAACTAATAAAAAAAGAAAAAAAAATAATAAAAAATAAATTTTTAATGTGGAAAAAAGCAAGAGAGGGCATTGTAACGCGTTTAATAAGAATTTTTTTTTTAATTTGTCAATTATTTTTCATTAAAGAAGATACATGATAGTTTTTTCATTTTTTAATCATTATTGACTAAGTCACAATGACTTCAAAAAAGTAAAAAACATTATAAGGTACCCATACTTTACTGATCTTTTATAGTTAAAGAATTCCAATTCTTGTATGATTTGATGGTATTTGAATCAAAGTCCATTATTTGAATTATAGTAGGGAAAAAAAATACCAGACATGAAAATAATCCATTATCAAGATTTTTAATTGTGAATATTTCGAAAATTAATATATAACTATTACAAATATTTTCAATCAAAACCTGTTTATAAATAAATAATTTTTTTTATGAACCTACTCACAAACCCACTTAAAGTTCATTAAAGTGGGTGTTTCTCTAGAACACTTGGGTAATTATTTGATCGAATAAGTAGATCAATTATATTTGAAAAATAATAGAGATTTATAGAAGTTTGTTAGAGTTTGGAAAATGATAATTTTTATTCTTGTTTTTTAATCGCTTTTATGATTTTTTGAACAAGTGTTATTTCATGAATCATCATACTAATAAGTGGATGAGTTATAATTTTAAAAAGTTTGATTCTAAAAACAAAAAAAAATGGATTTGATTCTAAATAAAGGAAATTATAAAACAATTTACTAATATTCACAATTCAAAATCTTGTCCGGTCTTATTTTCATGTCTGGTATTTTTTTCACTACTTTACTTTATATCTTTTTGAATCTTCCATTTATATACTATAGTCGATAAATTTGGACACAGTTTAAACAGTTGATAGAATACCAATACAACACTTTAAATTCAATTTGGAAAGAATTTAATTTTACAAACTATTTCATTTTTTGTCTTTTTTTTTTTTTTTTTGTTTTCGTTTCCTTGTTCCTGTTATGTAATCTATTTCCTTAGATCTGAAATTTTTTTTCGATGGTTGATAGAAGGTTAGTGTTGAGTTTGTTAAATCGAAAAATCACATACAATTGGTTGATGATATCTTATCATTTGATCGATCAATAATTGTTGGTGAAATGTTAAAAAATCTACCAATACATTTTTTGTTCGGCTAGTTTCATTATTTTGGACATACTCATTTTGATTTTTTTTTTTTTATTTTTTTCTTTTATTTGGATTAAAACGATTACTTATTGAAACATTAATACTTGATTACTTTAATGTTGTTTTATATTACTTTTGACAAAATATAATAGATTGAATTTTTTTTTGCCTATTTTTGATTTTGGGTGTGTCAAAATTTTTGGAATGGGGTTTATAATGATTTTTTCATATTCAACTTTAATTTACGATAAAAAAACATAAAAACTAACTTTCTAAAAAAAAAAAAGTACTGTTAAAAAAAGTGCAATGAAAAAAATAAGAAAATTCTTATTCACACAAGATCATCTTTCAATAAATATATAAACAATTTTTTTTTTTGTAATTTTATCAAATTTTCTCTGCAGAGTCAAACAATTGTAAACCTCAAATTCACAAAAATTGAAAAACACTCAAAACATTATTAATGTCAAGTGAATGTTTTTAAATACAAAAAAATATATGTCCTTAATAAAATTAAGCACTATTTATTTCTGATTAATATTTTTCGAAATCTAAGTTCATAACTTAATTCAATTAACCACTATGATGATTTTTTTTTTAGAATAAAAACACTCTCAACTTTTGAATATCGAAAATATTTTTTGAAATTACTGTGCACTTTTTTATTTTTTTTTGAAAAATTGGGGTTGAGAAAAGCTTGAAATCAAAGAATAAGTTAATATATTAAATTAGAAAGGTTTTCAAGAGAGTTTATCTTATTAAATAACCTTTTTTTAATTTTACCATTTAAAACTAAAAAAAACATTTGAAGACCAAATTAGTGCCTTATGTGAAAAGAAAAATCCCCATAATTTAGAATTTGTTTTACAGTCAGTTTCATTTTTAAGGCACAAACTTTCAACGAAATTTAAGGAACAATAAAAATCTCAAATTAAAGCACAAAATTTAGAATTTTATTTTTTACAATTTATTTTTACTAGAATTTGAATTTTGTGCTTTAATTTGAGATTTTTTTTGTGCCTTAAATTTCGTTGAAAGTTTGTGCCTTTAAAAGTGAAACTTACTGTAGTAAATGAGTTAAAACAAGATAGTGTATCTAAAAATATACATAATTTCAAGTGTGAATTTAATGATTTTGGCAAAAAATGTTTTCAAGAAAAAGTTAAATTGAAACTTAATTTATTTTTATTTTTTCATTTAGTTTTTTTAATTGTATTAATGGAAAGTATTTGATCAGTTTTCAATTTTTAGTTTTTTTTGGGTCGTAGGGAAATATTATTCTCTAAATTATTACAGTTATTTTTAAAAAAGTGAGGAACAAAAGTTTTAAAAAGTGAGGCCAAATTGATTGATTACTTTTTTGAATTAATTATAGTGACACTTTGAAAAACGTTTAATACTTTGGTTTTTGAAATTGTTTCTCAAATCTTCTTTGATTTTTAAATTGAATCTTGTTTGAAACTCTTTAAAAATATTTTGTTGCAAAAAAAATGATTTTTGTCAAGTAAAAAATTGAAAAATTTCATATTTTTCCTTTTCAAACGAATAGATGAAAAAAATGTCATTATAATTTGTTTATTATTATTTTTTGATAGGAAAGTAAATATAAAAATAAAAATAAAAAAAGAAAGTAAATAAAAATAAAAATAAAACAAAAAAACAAGAATTCAGAAAAAAAAAAAAAAAATAAAATAAAAATAATAAAAAAATAAACAATTTCACAAATAGAGCAAAGATTTTTAGGATTATTTATGATTATGTCATATTTCTCAGCATTTAAGAAATTGGGGCAATGATTTCATTTAGTAAATTTATTCAAAAATTAGGAAATGATTATATTCCAAAAGCTTGCTGAGAAAAAAAAACATAATATACAAAATCAACTCCTGAATATGATTTATGGAAATTAAAAAAAAAATTAAAGTAATAAGATGATCAATTTAAGCCCAAACCTATTAATTATAAAAAAAAAAAATAATTTAAAAAGAGCGAAAATATAATTTAAATAATAATAAAGATATACAAATGTAAATTAAAAGAAAAGAAAAAGATGAGCCAAAAGAAATTATGATACAAAAAAAAAAAAAAAGCTGTTATTAATTTTGATCGAAAATTATATTAAAAAGATAAAAAAAAAAAAGGTAAAAAAAAAAAACTTACGAGTAATTCTTTATCCCAACTACCAGTACACACTGCAGAACCGTCCTTTGTAACACCAAGTGTGCAAACACGATTGTTATGCTTTTCAAGAATTGCGTGTTCTTTTTGTTTAAGCACATCCCAAACATGGATTGAAAAATTGTCATATCCAGCAAATAACAATCTACCAGAAATTGAAAAGGCAACAGATGTTACGCCACATAAAATATCGTCATCGGTGTATTGTGCAATTTCGGCTGTTGATCTGAGATCAAATAATCTACAAGTTGCATCGTCTGATCCTGTTCCTATGGCTTCTCCATTTGGGAAAAATTCAACCCAATTAATATCTGATTGATGTCCACTAAATGTTAATTCGCAATTTCCTGATCTGATATCCCACAATTTCACAGTCGCATCAGTTGATCCGCTGACAAAGAGGTTTTTATTTGAATGAAGTGCAAGACTATTTATTTATTTGTTTTTTTTTTGTTAATTTTGTATAATTAGCACACAATTAAATGAATAAATAAGAATTTGAATTTAGAAGAAATTAAATAACTAAAATAGAAAAAAAATTTTTCTTGTATTCTTGAAGAAATTAAATATTGTTATTATAAAAAATTCAAAACATAAAGCAAATAAATTTGTGAAATAAATAGTCGATAGAAAAACCTATAAAGCTGTTTTTCTTTGTATTTTTTTTCTTTTTTTTCTTTTTTTTCTTTTTTTTTTTTTTTTTTTTCCTGTTTTTCTTTTTCTTTTTCTTTTTCTTTTCCTGTTTTTAGTTTCTTTATATTTTTTTTTTTCTTTTTCTTTTCTTTATTTTGTTTTCCTTTTTTCTTTTTTCTTTTTCTTTTCTTTATTTTGTTTTCCTTTTTTCTTTTTTTTTTCTTTTCCTGTTTTCCTTTTGCTGGATTTTTTTTTTCTTTTTCTTTTTCTTGATTTTTTTTCAACAATAAATTATCTTAAAGTATTGTATTTTTTTTTTTTATTGAATAAGACAATAATCAAATAAATAAAAATATTTGGCTATTATTTCTCGAAAAAAAATTTTATAATCAAAAAAAAATTCTTTAATTAAAGTCTTAACTTTAAATTGTGTATTTTTTTTTTTTTCTTTCATTTTCTAATTTGTGGGATTAATGGTATTATCTCGATTTTAATAATCTGTATTTTTGGATCTTTAAATGGATATTTTAAAAACAGAGGCTCTAAAATTCTTTGTTTTTACTTAAATGAAAAGTACCGCCATTAATTAAAAACAAAAACACAAATTTATCATAAAATCTTGGAAAATTGAAGGCATCATTTTTTACACTTGTGATACTGTTAAATTTAATAAAATTTCAATAAGTTTTTGATTTGTGTTCCTTTTTTTAAAAATTGAAAATCTCTGATCTCAGAACTTTTCGTTAAAAAGAAGATTTCCAAAATCGACTTATTTTGATTTTTTCTTTGAATTTCTACAAATAAAATACTTTATTCTTTATCCAAAGCAAGTTAAAAAATTTCACTAAAGGCTACTTGTCTACAAAATTTTAAAATATTTTTTGAATTTATCCGTAATAACCAAAGTTATGGTATCTTTGAAAAAAAAAATTAGCTTTTTAATTCAATACTTTTATTTTTAAGGACAGAAACCATTTTTTTTTGTGAAATTTTTAAAATATTTTTTGTTTCTGTAAAATAATAATTTAATAGCATATTTGGGGAAAAACACATTAAAACTAGAAACATGGCATAAAAGTTTCGGTTTCAAACTTGTTCTGCCGATCAAATATTATTATTATTTTTTTTTTTTATCTTGCTTTTGTTTTCTTTACCAATTTTTTCTTTTAAGGGACTAGTCTCTATTATTTTTTTTTTGAACAATTTTCTAAATAAGGATTCCTTATCTAGAAATAAGTTTAATATGAAGATAAACAGGATTATTCAAATCTAAGTCATTAGCAAGAAATTTTCGCAATCTCTATTAAATTTATACTATTATTTTCCAATTAAAAAATGAAAATTTTTAGTTCACATTCCAAAATATTTTTCTAGTTTATAAGTTTAAGCAAATCCAAAGATCTTTAAAACATCTTTTAGAAATGATATTTTTAGACATTTAATTGACCTTCCTTCGTTAACTCTAAGACAAAATATTTACTCTGGTAATTTGATTGTGGCAGTAATCATTAATATTCATTTTAGAAATTGAAATAAAAATTTTCATTTATTAATTGGAAAATAACAGTATTTAAAATTTTAATAGAGATTATCCCTTAAACAATTTTAATTTTATTTCATAACCCAACATTAAGAAATAGACAAAAACTTGAAATTTTTCTTTATTTAAATAAGACAGATAATATTTTGAAGGTTTTTATTGGGTTGTTGTGAAATTATTTAACAAAAACTGAAATAAAATTTATGGTTGGTTAATTTGAAAATATATATAAGCCAAAAAAAAAAAATGAATAATGAATAAAAAAAAAAAATTATTAATTACCTCATAACATCTCCATTATGATCTGCAAATTCTGTTACTTTTGAACCAGAGTCAATGTCCCAGAGAATACAACTCATGTCACCTGATGATGTTAAAATTTGTTGATCATCCAAAAATCTACAACAGGAAACATACCCTGTATGGGAATTTAATTCACGAAAGACACTTTTTTTGTTAATTGTTTTTTTTTTTGTTAGTTGTTGTTATTTTTTTTGAGATTTGTTGTTTTTTTTGTTAGTTGATATTTTTTTTGAGATTTGAGAGTTTTTGTTTTGAGAATATTTTCAAGATTCATATGAAAAAAATTATTAAAAGATAAGTCAGCCCAAAATAATTCGTTAACCAACACAAAAAAGTAAATATAAAAATATAAATAAAAAAAAAATTTTTATAAATTTTACGTTATAGGTGTTTCTGCTTCGTCGTCATCGGTGGTAAGATCATAAACAGAGCAAACATTGTCCAACCCACCAGATGCCACCATTTTCTGGGATGGCGAATAACCACAGCTCATTACCCAATTTGATCGAAGTCTAACAGCATGGATCTAGAATGGTGTTAAAGAAAAAAAATGAAAATTTAGAAATATGATAAATAAAAGCGAAGAAAGTTATTTGCAAACAAAAACTGAAAAAAGTCTTGTTATCAAACTTTATTTGATGTTTCTGCATTCCAAACAATGAGCTTTCCGTCTTGACTTGCAGAAACTAAATGTTGTGAGTCTTCACCCCAGTGCATTGCATAAATTTTTCCCAAATGCCCAATCAATTCGCGACATACCTCCAATGTTGGTTGTCCTAAATCAGGAACATTTGAAGATGATTCGGAAACTAATTTGGGTGTTAAAGAAGTATTAGAGAGAATTGTTCAATATTGTAACCAATTTAGGAGATGTTTTAAGGAAAAAAATTTCAATTTGTTGTTGTTTTTTTTGTTTTTTTTTTGTTTTTTTTTTGTTTTTTTTTTGTTTTTTTTTTGTTTTTTTTTTGTTTTTATTTTGTTTTTTTATATTTTTTGAGTGTTTTTTTTTGTTTTTTAGTAAGAACAAATGCACAACAACTGAAAGTTTGAAAAAAAAGATTAGAAAACATACTAGTTGAAGATTCCCCTTCAAACTCATCTTTCATTCGAGAAAGGTCTTGTTTTGAATTATAAATGTCTGACATTACTGAAAAAAAAAAATGAAAATATTAAAAACAAAAAAGGTTAAAAAATGAAAAAATTAAGGATTTTTTTATAATTTAAAACTTTAAAATCATAAATTAGAACACACTTAAAAGACATGTTTGTGTTTACTTTGTCCAGGTTTTGTAATTTTTTCTGAATAAAATTTGTTTATTCGAAAATATTTTTTTTGTTTTAATTCGATTAGATCAGATAAAAAAAGAAATTAACTCCTTGAGTTGTATTTTTGAATCTTCTCATATTTCGTTTAGTTCTACGATTTGTTATTTATCAGAAGAATTTGAGTTATTTAATTTTTTTTGTAGAGTTGATTGTGAACCACTCGGTTTGAAATTGCATACCTCGTCTGGAGACATAATTCTCAAAAAATTTCTTGTTAAAGTCATTTTATTAGTTTTTTACAAAAACTTTTCTCTTTTGAAATCTGTTGAATCGAAATTTATGAGTTTAAAATTTAAACCTGTTTAACTTTGTTTTTAAATTTGACAATTTCTTCTTTTACAAATGAACAAATTTTTTTTGACAAATAAAGGAAAAATTTTTTTTTCCAAAATCATTGCTTTTTGCAGTACATACGGAATTGGGTATTTGAACGATCCCTTTTGTTCTCTTCTTAACAAGAGTTTTGTTGATCAAATTAAAAAGTCTGAAATCAATTTTGCTTGTGTTGTAGTTCAGTTAACATCATAGAAAAAATCGAATAATTTTTTAGAGGAGTTACAAGTTTCATTAGAAGAAACCAAAAGTTCATGAGTGGTTTGTTGTCAAATTTGTATTTTTTAAGAAAACTATAAAAATTTTTTTATCTTCTTTCCCATTAGTCATAGATATTAGAAAGATTTTTTTCTTTTGGACAAAAAATTGGAAGAAAGTCTTTGATCAAAAAAAGATTCAATTATGTACAATCGAATATTTAACACTTGAATAATAAAAAAAGTGTAAAAAAAAATTCGGAATCCGGGAATTGAACCCGGGCCAACTGGGTGAAAACCAGACGTTCTACCACTATACTAATCCCGATTTACATTCAAAATTCCATATCAAAAGTATTTAACATACTAAAAACACTTTTAAACTAATTAAGAAATTTCAAGAAATTTTTTTTTAATATGATCCTTACTACAACATTTTTTCATATATAAGAATTATAATATCAATTTTATACACAGTCTAAGAACATCTATAAGCAACTCTTAACTGTTATTTAATATTATAAGATTTTTACTTATAAAATTAGTAAAATTCAATTTGATTTTACAACGTAAAAATCTAGATTTATACAGATATAAAAACAGTCAAAAAAAAAAAAATTCTGTTATCAGGATAAAACAGATTAAAACATGTTCTCAACCCATTAAAATCTTTTTTACTCAATATTATATTTATTTTTATATCATTATAATTTTACTCTTTTTGAATTTTTTAAAACTTTATATAAAGTTTTTAAGATTTAAAGAAATTTGAAAGAATACCAAAACCAAAATCGATCCTCACCGACAATTTAAAAGTTTAACAAAATTATTATAAGAAGAGGACTAATCGTATAGTTTGGTCTTTCCTTTCATTGACAAAATTTCAATAATTTTTACCAATATTTGAATAATACGGGAGAAAAAAAATTTACTTCATTTTGAAAAAACCTCGAAAAAACCAAGATATCATTGTAACACCTTTGCACACCCTTTTAATCAATAAATGAAATTTTAATATTTTGTATTTACTGCAAACTTTTGTCATTTTTTCAGACTTTATTTGGAATAATTTTAACATTTATAAAAAAAACAATAAAATTTATCAATTTCAAATTATTTTTTTATTTATTAAAAATTATGTATATCCATTATTATTAATATCTAGATGGTTAATACCAAAACAAGTAATTTATTTATAGAATATGAATATATTTTCCCATTCAAACCAATTAATAAAAAAAAAAAAAATAAAAGAAAAAAGATTTATTTTTCATGATTGATTTTGAAATTAACCCTACCAATAGAAAAATTCATTGTGCTAATTATTATTTTTTTTTTGGTTTCTTTGTAATCTTTAATTTGCCATCAACCAGTTTCGCTTGAAGCCCCATTTTATTTATGCCATCTAGATTTGAAACACCCTTTACATCAAAACTAGCAATGTATTTTCGATTTTCTTCATTACCTTCACATAAATTTCGTATTGCAAACAAACACCATTCACGTATTACTTTTTAAAAAATATTCAATATTAAATAATATACAATTTGTTGGATAAATATTGGAAAAAGCCAAAAATATGCAACATTAAAAAAATTAGTTTTAAAATTTTTGTAAAGAGTAAAAAAAAAGTAAATTTAAATTAGGAGAAATTCTGATCAGCTTAAACTTCATTTAAGGGGGTAAGTACATTTTTTATTTTTTGAGTGCCACCATTTATGTGAAACCGAATTCTTCAAATCATTTCTTTAGCCAAATACATTGGTATTTTCATAAATACTAGAGTGAAATATATCCTAGTATAAGATATTTTCATACCAATAAAAAAACGGAAATCAAAAAAATTAAAAAATTGTTCAAAAAAAAATAAATAAAAATGATTTATTTCTTGATCTTATCTATAACATTTAACATAATTACTTATTCTTGATTTGGTTTTATTTTTAATTCTTTATGAAAATAATTTTGTTGGAAAATTTTTGAAAAACAAATTACTGTTTATTTCGAAGGAATTTCCAAAATGAATTTAAAAATCCCATTTTCATTTATGTCATCTAATTCTAGATTTGGTTCAGAAAATCAGAAATTTTTTTAATTCTTCTTGAGAATAAGGGTTTATTGGACAAATTCGTTTGATTTTATAATTATTCATTTTCCATTAAAATGAGAACTCAAAAAATACTGAATCTGATTGAAATTTGTTATTGAAATTTTCAATTATTTTAATTTGAATCTTTTGTAACTGTTTTTTGATTCCAAGAATTCGGCCCCTTAATTTTAATTTTTGAAATAGTACTCTGTGTTTTGGCTTTGTTTGATAAAAATATTTTAAAAAAGAATTTTGAAAGCAAATTTGTCACAAAAGGTTTTTTAAAATAATAATAAATAGTAATGGGGAAAGAAATTCAATGTAATGAATTATTTTTATTCATATAAACTAAGAAGATAAAGTAAACCAATCTTCGAAAATATGCTTTTATCTATTTTTTTTTTTTTTTCATTCTTGATTTCAACAAATTTATTTGGAATGGTGATCTTTCGTGTTTGGTCTTCTAAAAGAAAATATCGATATTTGTTTCAAATACACACCCTTTTTTGGGTCTATTTTTTGGGTTACTGTTTGATTAATTTCAATCGTTCGTATAAACACATCTCTAGATCCAAAACCAAATTTAATAAAACCAAAAATTGAATCAAAAAAAATGTTCAAAAAATTGAAAAATAAAAGATTCAACTCTGAATTACTGTAGGTTCTTTTCACGAATAGATTGGCGAATGGTGTTTTGGTTCCAAAGTTTCAATATCTGGTGGCACTCAAAAAATATTTTTCAGTAATGTTAACACAATTAAAATTTTTCAAAATGGTAAAATGTACTTACTTCCTTAATTGAAAAAAACAGTTGAAAAAAAAAAAAAAATCAAAGTTTAATTTTTTTCATGAATTATACTGAAATAATGACGTATTATAAACTTTGGTTCTGTCAAAGGTATTCACAAAAATCTTCCAAATATCAATTGTTTTTTTATAATAATTATTTGAAAAAACAATAACAAAATAAGTAGAATAATACAAATCGAAGAATAGTTGATATCCATACCAAGTAAATCTAATAAAAAAAAATATTTTCTTAAAAATCCAAAAACCCAAATTCTTATTGAAACCCATTTATACAAAACAACAGTATTGATTTAGATCTCATTATTGAAGATCCAATTAATATTCCAATAGAAATCAATATCATTGTTCTACAATCATTTTTACACTTCCAATTACATTGAATTAACACACTTTCACCCAGTGACTATCGATCTTGATATATATATATAAAAATTCCAAAACAATTATCGAATTCAAAAAAAATTGAAAAAAGAAAAATGAGAAAAGAAAAAAATGAGAAAAAATGATTTCAAATTTTCAAATTTTCAAAATTAAATTTTTTCTTCTAATACCAATTCAAACCCGTAAAACACATGTAGTCCACACATCACAATGAGGACCTTTTGACTGGAAAATAGATTATTAAAAATTTAATTTATAAATCAGGATTTGTGGAATTTTTATTTATTACTGATAATCTTTCTATCGGGTTTTTACTTCTCCTGTTTCAGGTGACGTGTCTAGGTTTCCCAGAATTCGAAATAATTTAGTAAAATCATTGATTTTACTCAATTCTTTCAAATTTTGGAAAACATAACAGCACTTTTTTTTAATTTAAGAAATTTTCTTTTTATTTCTCATTTTAAAAAAAAGTTAACGGCGGTTTTCCAGAATTCGAAATAATTTAGTAAAATCCTTGATTTTACTAAATTCCTTCAAATCCTGGAAAACCTAACGACAGTGGATAATTTTTAATTTGGTCATGTAAATTATATAATATTTTTGTACTTTAATATTTTAATTATTATTCTTCTTCTCTTTTTTATCCAGTAAAATTTCTTTGATTACTCCTTTCTCGAAATAAATAAATAAAGTTTATTAAAAATTTCAAGATTAATTGTAAATTATTTTTAAATTTTTTAATATTCTTTTTCTTCAAAATGCTTTGATTACAAGTGATATTAACAACCCATTTCTTTATTTTTTATACTTTCCATTTTTTACAAATTCACTTTTTTAAGTTGTTTGGAGTCCCCCCCCCCTCTCACTCTCTCTCTCTCTTTTTTTTAAGTGTTGGGAGAAGGTAAAAGGAATCAAAAATCATTATAAGAATTGGAAAACTTAAATTTGGAAAACAAATTCTTATTCTTAAAAACTAGCTCTTTACATACATATCATATATAAACCATTTTCCAGTCAAATGCATAGATGCAATATTTGGTTTATATGTGCTTTAAGGAGTTGAATTGGTTGTAGAAGAAAAAATTTATTTTTGGAAATTTGAAATTTTGAAATCAAATATTAACTCTTTTTCAGTCAAAGTACCCTGCTTACTTGACGAAATAAAACAAATTCTATGGATTTTGTTATTTATTATTTTCAAAATAAAATTTAAATTGAAGCTCATAATCAATTTTTCTAATTTAGTCAAATTTTTTTTTTTATTTTCATAGATTTTTATTTTCTTTTTTTTTTTTTTCGAATTTCTTTTTCTTTTCATTATTTCAATTTTTCTTTCCTTTCCCTCTTTCTTTTTCATTCCAATTTAATCAAATTTTTGTTCCACTTTCGTTTTTTTTTTAAGAAAGTCAAATGAAAAAAAAAAAAAAAAACGTTTGAAAATCTAAATTTATTTTAAGAATATTGAGATTAAATGAATATTTTTTAACATTCAGATATTAACTATTCAAAAAATCTGTTTTTATTATTATTTTTTTATTGTTTGAGTGACTAGTAATTCTTATTTATTTATTTTTTACCCAAAGGTAGTATAACCGTTTTTTAATACAAGGGTACAACTAAACTTGATAAACTAACACATTTACCAACTTTCGAAAAACGAGTTCTCATTTTTAAAAGAATTCATTTTTCCAATCAAGTTTTCAGTAAAAAGATTTGGTTCTTTTGTTTGAAATCTTTGGATTGAAAAAAAAAAAAAAAAAGAAAAATTTAAATAATACGTTTATTATTTGAATAAAATTTCACTTAATTTCTTCAAAAGGTTTTGTCTGAAAAAAATATCATTGAAACTTTTAATCTTATTTTAAAAATCCAAGAAAAAAAAAATCAAATATTGAATCCTTGACGATCAGAAATAATTGATCATTTATTTTTAATAATTTATTAAATTTCTTGAAATTTAAAAGATTGTGTAATATTTTTTTTTTTCACATATTCAGGGTATAAACAACGAATTGTTGTTATTAAAATCAGTTGTTTGATAATATTATTATTTTTTTTTTTAGTTTTGAAGTTGATTAATTTGAATTTCTTTATTAGTTTGAAAAACTTTAAAAATTTGCCAAATAAAAATACAACCCATTGATACTTTTAATCTTTGGGTATTACGAACCAACTGAAATAATTAAGATTGGGTTATTAGTCATTGATTAAAAATAATCAAATTTAAAACTATTTCTTTAGGTTTAAAGCTTGAATTTTCCCGAGTTTTAAAAAAGTGTTTTGGGGAAACATTTTTGTTTTAATGGTTTGGTTGTTTTTTCTCATTTTTTTTTTTTTAATAAAAAGAATAAATTGATTCGAAATCTTCTTTGAATCAAGAAATTATATATTTTTTCAAAGTTTAAAATAATTATTGTAATTTTTTTGATATTTAGTATATTTTTTAAACTATTCCTTTTAAAACGTAGTGATTTTATTGTTAAAGTGTATTTTTGTACACTTTCTTCACAGACAATAGGATTTCTTTCTTCTTCTAAGAAAATATTTTTTTTTTGAAATAATTTGGAAATATGTCCCTACGACCCAAAAAACACTAAAAATGGAAAACTGGTCAAATACTTTCCATTAATACAATTAAAAAAACTAAATGAAAAAATAAAAATAAATAAAGTTTCAATTTAACTTTTTCTTGAAAACTTTTTTTGACAAAATCATTGAATTCACACTTGAAATTATGTTCATTTTTAGATACACTATCTTGTTTTAACTCATTTACTAAAACAAATTCTAAATTATGTGGAATTTTCTTTTCACAAAAGGCACTAATTTGGTCTTCAAATGTTTTTTTAGTTTTAAATGGTAAAATTAAAAAAAAGTTCAACTAAAAGGATAAACTCTCTGGAAAAGTATTCTAATTTAATATATTAACTAATTCTTTGCTTTCAAACTTTTTTCAACCCCATTTTTTCAAAAAAAATAAACAAGTGCACAGTAATTTCAAAAAATATTTTTGATATTCAAAAGTTGAGAGTGTTTTTATTCTAAAAAATTTATCCAAGTGGTTAATTGAATTAAGTTATAAACTTAGATTTCGAAAAATATTAACAGAAAAAAATAGTGCTTAATTTTATTAAGGACATATGTTGCATTTTGAAATTATTCAAAATACAAAAAAATGGATCAAGACCTTTAAAAACAATAATTCATTTATGAATTTAACATTAAAAGAAAGTTTGGCATTTATATTATTCTGAGTTTCACTTCATTATTCAATTTCAAGATTTGGAATTTTTTTTTTTGAATTTGTTATTAAATAACAGAATTTTTTTTATTAGTCTGCTGTCTCCTTATTTTTTTTTTTTTAATTCCTCTTTTTTATCCTAATTCCTAATTTTTTTTTAGAAATTTTTTAAAATCAAAGTAAATTAGTCAAAAAAAAAATTCAGAAACCCAAATTTACTTTAACAAAATTGAGAAGATGTAATATATTTTAAAATTCAGATATTATAGATAAAAAAAACTGTTTGTCAATAATTTTAATTTCCGAATAAACTTGAGAAATTCCAAAGAGACAGGTGAAATTATATTGGTTTGTCACCAAACATTTTTTAACATTTATTTTTTTTTTTTTTGAAAAATTTATAGTTTGTTCAGGGTTTTCTTTTCTGAATATCAAATTTAATCTGAATTTTATAATTATTCTTATTTCTAATTAATCTTATATTAGTCGATCCATAAAATACAAAAAAAATGAAATTTTCATGTTTGGCTGGGAAACTATGAGTGAAATGGAGTTTAGATAGAAACTTTACAAATTATTCGATTTTTGAATTGTTCTTTGAGAGGGAATGTTTTGAAAGTAGAGCTTAAATAATTTTTATGAAATGGAAATCGAACTAAAAACTTTAATTTTTTTTTTTGAATTTATAAGTATTCTTCAAAATATTTGCTATTTTTTTTTTGATTGAAAAATATGTAAGACTGTAAAAATGATACAAAAAAAAAAAAGTATAAAAAAGAAAAAAAAATTACAAGGTTGTTTCATATCAATTTTAGAATTGTTTAAAATAACTTCAATTCCTTCCAATTTGCGTATTTTATCCTGCACCGTTTTATTCCTAAATGCCATATTGGCTAAAATTATGATTGCTTCTTTTTCTAAACCAAAAAAAGAAAAATTAGGATTTTTTGATTTCTTAATTTTACAAATTTTTAAAAAAGTGATCACTAAGGCGATTAAGTCTGTTTCTTTATCGATTAATTGGCTTAAATTTGTTTCATGATTCAACGCAATCAAGAAACTTACTATTCGGAACAACACTGAAAAATTTTGAAATAATTGTTGATCTTTGTACTTAATTTTTTCAGTTTGTTTTCTGAATTTTCCGATTAATTCAATTAATTCTTCTAACATAAGCCGGACTTCTTTTGCTAAAAATAAGATCTGTGGAGTTGAAAAAACCAATGGATCTTCATTTTTACTAATTAACCCATCAATTAATTCTAAAATAATAAATTTCATTGGTTTGGATCTTAATTGTGGATCCTTTTCCTTTTCCTTTTTGTTTTCGTTTTCTTTTTCATTTTCATTTTCTTTTTCGTTTTCGTTTTCGTTTTCCTTTTCTTTTTCATTTTCGTTTTCGTTTTCCTTTTCCTTTTCTTTTTTGGTATTTTTTGAAATTGTTTGAAATAATGTTTGTAATCCAAATTCTTCTTGAAAAATTGTATTTAAAACTAAAGTTCTATTTTAATAAGAAACAAATATAAATTTTTTAAACAAGGTTCATCATAGAAAATTCAATAATAATTACTTTAACAAACAAAAAGTTAAAATGGAAAAAAATACACCACATGTAAGAAGTTGATCTGTGTTTTTTTAAAGTAAAAAAAAAATTTTAAAAGTTTAATTTGAAAAATTAAAAAATGAAAATTTCAATAATTGTTGTTTTTACATTTAATATTTCGCACTGATTTGTTAAATTTGTAATTATTATGAGAACAAAAAAATTTTCTCTTGGTTAAGAAAACAAAAATTTTTGTTTTTGTAAAAACTTTTTATTGAAAAAACTCTATATATAATAAAAAAAACTCTTTAAAAAATAAATTACCCTTAAGAGATTATCAAATAATTGGATTTTTATTAGAACAAGATGCTTAAAGTGAATATCTTTTACAGTAAAATCTTTTTTGTTCATTTTTTTTCTTGAAATTTATAAATTAATTTTATAACCCAACAATAAAATTAAATACGTTTATTTTTTTTTGAAAAAATTATTTTAAAGTACAGTCGTTTTAAAAAAATGAGGACTTTTTTAAAACTTTTATCAAGTTTTCTATATTAAAAAAGTGAAAACTTTTCTAGAATTAAAACTTTTTTAAAGTTTTCTGTTTTAATAAAGTGAAGTTCCCAACTTTTAAATGTGGAGGTAGAGGCTGTGGTGTGAAAACAACTTTTTTTTTAAAAAAGTTTTTAACTTTATTAAAATACTAAACTATAAAAAAGTTTTAATTCTGAAAAAATCATAAAAAAAAAAGTTTTCACTTTTTTAAAATGACTATACCACTTGATATTTTTTTATTAATTGAAAAGTTCGAGATAAAATTTTAGATTTTTTTAATTTAATTAACTTTTATTTATCCCAAAAATATCAAATGATCGATTATAATAAAATTTCAAAAAACAAAAACTTTTAGTAAAAAAATATTTGTATCATAAACCAAAAAAAACTGCTAAAAATCAAACAAAGTCTATTGATTTTTTCTTTTAAATATAGACATTATGAGATTTTTCGGCAAAAAGTGAAAAAAAAATAAATATTTATTAAATTATAAAATAAATTTTAAAAAGATATTTGACTAAATTCAGAACCCAAATAAAAGTATTTGGTTAACTTTTTTTTTTTTTTTCATTTTTCTACCTTGGAATTTTTTTTTTTTCAACGAATTTTTTTTTTGATTTAACTTGGTAAAAAATAATATTTTTCAATTTACACTTCTTCTTTAATAAATAAATAAAAAATAATATTTTGTGATCTTTCAAAACTATTTTTACAATTAGTCCACTTTTCAAAAAAATCTTTTTGGTTTCTCAATTTAATCAATTTAATATGAATTTTCAACTGATCTAAAATAATTGATGAAGTTGAAGATTTTTTTGTTGAAATTTAGAGGATCAGTTTCAACCTAGATTAGTCTTTAATCAAAATATATTGAAATTGAAAGTAAATGATATTAGTGCTACATAACTCAAAAGGTTTCTGTGACTCTAAAAAATCTTATTTCACAATAAATTATTGATTTTTTTTTACTAATGATACCACAATTAAAAATTGTCATTTTTGCAATTTTTTTTTTTTTTAATTACAATTCCCATATCAAAAGATAAGAAACAAGAAACAGTAATGAGTAATTCAAAAATTACTATTTAGAACCTCCAAAAAGTAACTATTTTTTTGATTATTTAATTTCAAGATTTACTCAATAATTAATTCAAAAAAAAACAACAGATTGATTATTTTTGTTTCTTTTTTTATAAAGTTAATTTCCCTTTCAATATAAACTAAATTTCATAATAAATGGCCCAATTTTTTTTTTATTTTTTTTATACTTTTTTTTATTTTAAGATGAAAAACAAATATTTCTAGTGTATAGAGCTGGATATTAAAATAGTAATTTTTTTTATTATAATAGATAACTTCAATTTATATTAATATGTATTTTCAAAATTTGATTTTTAATGGGCCAATGATTTTGAAATATAGTTTATTTTCGATATGTGAAAATAATTTGTCAAAATAATCTCTTTTAATTATTTAATTTTTTTAAAAAATCGATTTTTTTAGCTAATAATGTGAATTTCGAGACAAATATAAGAAAAATATTTTTTTGTCTTTAAAATCATTAAATTAATGATCCAACCTTTAAATTTGTATCGATATGTAGTTTTTTTTCTAAAATTCTGAAATCTTTTTATTAATACAAGGATCATTTTTAATTTGTGGGATCAACTTTTAGTACTATTCAACATATCGAATTTTTAGAGACATTTGAACTTTAGAGTACAAAGGCAATTTGCGTTGAATAACAACATACTTTAATTTTAGATATTTCTACAATGGTAGACGCTAATATCTTAAAAGGATAAATTCTACCAAAAAAAAAAAAAAAATAAATAAATAATTTGTTTGGTGAAAAGACATGTCTATTATCAGAGGTTTTTTTTTTTTTTTTTTTTTTTGTAAAACGGTGTTTATCCTGTTTTTTGATGAATAATTTTTGGATTCAATTAATATCATTTTCTTTTATATAAGAAAATTGGAAAAACAAAAAAAATGAAAACCGAAAAAATTAAAAATAATTTATATTAAGTAAAAATAAAATAAATTACGATTCTATACATTAGAAATAGGAAAAATGATTTTGAATTCAAATTTTGTCTCATCAAATATTGATAAATTTACTCTAACAATAAAGGAAAAACAATCAAAAAAATTAATTAAAACAAAATTCTTGCTTCAAATATTTGAATAAATCTTATAGCTTTTACAGTAAGATTCAAAAGCACTTTTTTTTTCTTCCAAAAATATCCATTTTTAAGTATTATGATTTTATTTATCAATACATTTAACAATGGATTATTTTGTAATGAATTATACCAAAAATTGATTTTCCTTTAACTAAACCCCGTTCCAAAAATTTGGACACACCCAAAATCAAAAATAGGCAAAAAAAAACCCAATTTATTGTATTTTTCCAAACCTAATATAAACCCACAATTAAGTTACCCAGTATTAATGTTTTAATAAGTAATCATTTTAACTCAAATAAAAGAAAAAAATATAAAACTTAAAAATAAAAACAGGTGTGTCCAAAATAATGAAACGAGCGAAACAAAAAATGTATTGGTAAATTTGTTGAAATTTCATCAACAATTGTTGATCGATCAAACGATAAGATACCATCTACCAATTGTATGTGATTTTCCAATTTAACAAACTCAGCACTAACCTTCTATCAACCATTGAAAAAAAAATTCAGATCTAATGAAACAGATTACGTAACTGCAAAAAAGGAAATGAAAACAAAACAAAAAAGACAAAAAATGAAATTGTTTGTAAAATCAAAATTCTTTTCAATTTGAATTTAAAGTGTAGTAACGATGTTCTTTCCACTGTTTAAACTGTGTCCAAAATTTTGGAATCTAGTTTATATTGAAACTTTATTGAAATGGACCTAAATGCTAATTTTCAAATGAAAAATGAGAATAATCACATTTATATGAAGAAAAAAAAATCAATGAGAATTATATACAAATAACTCAACAATTAAAAGTTTTATGAACAATTTTAAATTATTTTTTTTTAAAATATTTCTTATTCTTTAAATAGGTTTAGCAATCATATAGAATTAAATATAAATATAAATATTTTAAGAACATCTAAACATCGATTTTGTAAAAAGAAGTATTCAGCTAAACTAATTTTTAAAATAATAATAATAATTCTCAAAAAATGGTAATTTTTACTAAAAATGTCCCAATATATATTTAACAGAGGATTGATTTTTTAGGTTATATCCAAACAGCCAATGCACTTTCTTTTTAATTTTATAAAACACAACTGTTATTATCTAATGATTCAAATTAAAAGAGATTTTCATTAATATTTTAAATTAACAATAAATAAATAGAAAAAGACACTTTTTAATATATATATATATATATATATATATATATATTTGAAAATAAGCTTCATTTATATTCATAATTTCATTTTAACTTATTGTTTAAAAATGAAAAATTAATTAAAATTAATTATCAATTTTACAACCGAAAATATTTTTTTGAAATATTGATATTCATTGATGAATTAATAATTATAAAAAAAGATTAATCATAAATCAAGAAAATAAGGAAATTTTTTGATACCTTTTTATTAAGAAAATTATTTTTAATTTTCAAAATCAAAAAAATTTAAAAATTTTAATTTAAATATATTCACTATTTTATTTGGAGTAAAAACATACAGAGTTGATATATAGACAGATGAACATACTCACAATTCACACAAAAAAACTTCTTATATATATGTATATAAATATATAAATTATTCAAGAAAATATTGTAAAAATTAAACTTACAACCAATATAAAATATTATCATTTTGAATATTTTGATTTGAAAACATATAGGTTAATAGTAAACGATTTTCAAGCAATTGTTTCCTATTTAATAAAATAAATATAAAATTAAAAATAATTAATAAATATAAAAAATAATAAAAAAAAAAAAATACTAAATATAATACTTTTTTGTTGAATCATCCAAAATTGAGGTATAAATAATTGCTAAAGTTACATGAGAATATTTCATATTATTGGTTGATAATATTTCCCTATTAATTTAAAAAAAAATAAATTAAAGATAAAAAGTTAGATGTATAATAATTTTATTAAAATAAGTTAATATTGTGAATTTTTATCTAAAGAATATGAAATAACAAATAAAAACAATGAAATTTTTTTGAAAAACAAATATTCAATCTGAAACATTTTAAAACATTTAAGTTATCCTTTCAAGTTCAACTATTCTAAAATTCAGAAAATTTACTAATTGCTTAAATAGAAATTACTATAAGCTATTTCCAAAAAAGTGGAACAAATTTATTTTAAAATATATTTATTAAACTCAATCTTCAAAAAAGTATTTAAATATATAAAAATCATTAACTATCATTTATTGATTCTTGATAATAATTCAATTTGTTTCTTAGTTTTGTATTACACCAATAAAATCTATTAAATTTTCTGATCTCAATTTTATCGGATATTTTTTAGGGGTGAAAATTAGTGTTTATTAATTTCTTTTTGATAGAAAAAATATTTTCTTAACTTGTTTAATCTCAAAAAATTTTCAAATAGAATTGAAAACTTATAAACTAATTTCAATAATAGAGGGCCCAAATTTTTTTATTGAAAATTTTTATTATTCGTTAAATAATTAATTCAAATAATATATAAATTAATTATTTGAATGTTATTTCATAATAATTAATAGTAATTGAGATAAAATTAATTAAAATTAATATTTTAAATTAATATTTTGAATTTTTAAAGATTTTCTCAAAAAAAATTTTCAATTGGAAAGAAATTTTAATTTTATATTTTTTTTCATTTTTTTCATTTTTTCTTTTTATTTTCTTTTTGATTCATTTTCTGATTTTGGATATTGAATTTTTTTACTAATATTTTTTACATGTTAGAGAATTATCGAAATAATTTAAATGAAAGAGAAATTCGATTAAATATAATACTATTATATGAAGAGGGGTTAAGTCAAAGAAAAATTGCAGAAAGATTGAATATAACAAGAAAAAAAGTTAGATATTGGATAAAAAAATTTCAAATAAAAAAGTTTTTTTTTTTTCTTTTTTTTTTTTACTTTTTTTCTTTCTTACTTTCTTTTTTTTTTTTTTTTTTTTTTTTTTTTTTTTTTTTTTTTTTTTTTTAGTACGTTAGAAAATACATATTCAACAGGTCGAAAAAGAAAACAAAACGAGGAAACAAAAAATTCTTATTGAAAATATTACAAAAGATAATCGTAAAATGAGTTGCAAAAAATTAAAATCTTTTTTATCAAATAACCACGATATAAATCTATCAACAACAACAATTTACAATATAAGAAAAGAACTTAAATTTAATTTTTTATTACCAAAAAAAAGAACATTGCTAACAAATAAACAAAAAAAAAAAAGATTAAAATTTGCAAAAAAAATATCTCAACAATCCTATTGATTGGAAGAAAGTGATTTTTACACATGAAAAATGGTTTTATTTTTCTGGTTTAAAAAGAAAAATTTGGAGACAAACTGGTGAAAGAGATGGTATGTTTTTTTTTTTTTTTTTTTTTTTTTTTTAATTCATCTCCTTTTTTTGAATATTTAAAATAACAAGTTAATTCTCTTCATTCAATTTTGCAAAAAAAATTAAAATAAATAAAAAATTTTAAATATTTTTTTATAATAGATTCAGTTTTTGAGAGGTTTACTAAATTTATACCAAAAGTAATGTTTTTTGGTGGAATAAATTATTCATATCAATCAACATTAATTAAGTGTCCAAAAATAGTAAACTCGGAATCTTATCAAAAAAACATTATTTCCAGAAGTAAAATTTTTTCTGGAATGGATAATCTTTTTTGTAAAAAACAATGGATATTGATGCAAGATGGAGCTACTTCGCATACATCAATATCAACAAAAGAGTATCTGAAAAAGAAATGTAATGTTTTAAAAAAATGGCCACCCAACTCACCGGATTTAAATCCAATTGAACATTTATGGGGGATTATGGACAAAAAAATAAGTGACGAGACACCTAAAACAAAAAACCAATTAATTAAAAAATGTAGACAAGTTTGGAATAATATTGAATGGGAAATAATAGAAAATCTTTGCAATTCAATGGAAAAAAGATTAAGATTGGTAATAGAATTAAAAGGGGAATGCATTAATGGCTTTTTATTAATTTGAAAAAAATTACAAAAAAGAAGGGCCCAAAAAAAAATTTTATTTTTAAATATATTTTTTTTATTTTTTATAAAAAAGTTAATTCGAAATAAATAAAAACTCAACAAATATAATTTAGATTATTTAATTTTTATTTTAATTGTTTTAAATATTCGTTAATTAATTATTATTTTTTTTGTTATTATTTTGTGGGCCCCACTTTTTTGAATCTAGTTTATAACTGCATTTGATTGTTCAAAAAATCATTTGTGTACTTTCCATATTTCCAGTTTTTTATTGAAATTGGTTGTACATTGTTTTCTCCAAAAAAAGTGCAATTTTTGTTTTTCATTTTTTGGAAATATTTCAACTTACACATATTTTGAAATAAATACCTTAGCCCCTGATTTGATCGGTATCAATATTAAACCTACTTTGGTATTACCACTTAACGAATACCATCCACTAACAAAGATGATTTTTCATGAAATGTAAAAAAAAATCCCTACTTTTTTGGAAATATCTTATAAGCACTAATTTTAAAAGAAGATCAAAAGTTTAATTTTTATCATGTTCTTCGAACTGTACTTCCCTTTTCAATATGATAACAAAATTTTGGTACTTGGGAAAAATGGCTTTAAACACCAAAATAATTAATTTTCATATTTGAAGATTTGATTCAAAGAGAATAAAAGCTATTTTGTTTAATGTCAATTCAATTCAATTCAGTTTTGTGAATTTAGTCAATGAGTTCTGTACTACTTTACCTTAAAAAAAGTTATTTTTTGACTTAATTTTAATAATGGATAGCACTATTCCAGTAATTGACAAAAAGTTAATTATAATTTATAAAATTATTCAAGAATTTGGAATGAATCCAAATATTGTTAAAACTTTAAAATCAAATAAACTATCTAAAATAAAATATTTAGGAATTTGACTGGAAAAAAAGAAAAACATTAACAAAAAAAAAATATAAAAAAGTAAAAAGACAATTTTAAAAAAATCCAAATGATTTTTAACCAACAAAAATTATCTAATAGAGTAAAATTACAAATGTACAAATCGATATGCATGGGGCAACTATTTTATGGCCTAATAACTTTTAATCTAAATCAAAAAGATTTCAACACAATAGATACTTGGATAAATAAAAAAGTCTCAAAAATTTTTAAAAATTAATTCACATTCTCCAAGAATAATTTATAAAACTGAAGCAAAAATAGACCAAGTTAGAATTCCGATTTATAAAAAAATGATTTAAACTCAAAAAGAAATTAGAACTTCTGGATTAAAAACACATATCCAAAAATTTAAAGTTTCCAAAAAAAAAAAAACAACAAAAATATTAATTGGGAAAGTAGAAAACCTAAAATTACTAGATGCAAAGCTTAATCAATTTAGAGAAAACTTAATAATAAATAGTTTTGGATGGAAAGGTCAGAAATATTTAAAAATTATTCGGTATAATAACAATATAAATGCATAGTTGTGTCACGTAGAGTACCTAGGTTTTCTAGAAATTCAAAGACTAGAGAAAAATCTAAGATTTTACTCAATTCTTTTAAATTCTGGAAAGAATAAGGGTGATTTTTTTTTACTTTTTGAAATGAAAAGAAAATTTCAAAAATTTTCTTTTCATTTCTCGAATTAAAAAAAAAACTAACAACAAAAAATAGTTTAAAATGGAAGGATTCTTCTTCCATCTTAAAACTAAGAAATTTCACAAATTATCTAAAGAGATATTCCTATGTTCATGATAAGAATAAAATAAAAAAAAAATCGTGCAATTTATGAAAAAAACATTTCAACTTAGAAATTATTGAAGGTAAAAATAATTTTTTTATGGAATTGCCCATCCAAACAAAAAAAAAACAGAAAATTTTTGAATTAATAAGAATAATAAACAATTAAAAATAATATCTTTGTTGTTATTCAAAATAAAAAATCATTATTCATCTTATCATTAGTTAATGATTAAGAAAATTATGATTCTTTATTAAAAATTCGAAACAAAAATTTGAAATTGGGTAGTGCATAGGTTTTTTTTACTTTTTGGAATAAACCGAAAATTTATTTAATTTTCTGTTTATTTCAAAAATGAAAAAAAAATCTAACGACCATAAAAGGAAATTAATTTCCTCCCTTCAAAATAAAAAACAAAAAAAAAAATTATTTTTTAATAGATTGCAAGATTCAAATTATAAATATTCAGTTTTATCTCAAAAGACCAAGAAAGAAGAGCTAAATTGAACTTCTAAAAATATCAGACCAAATGTTTTGTGAAGATCTTGTGTGTTTTTATCTCATCTTTGGATATATAATTTTGGAAATTGTTAGAATAATTTTTCATTTTTTAATTGGAAATTGATGATTGATACACTGTTTAAAAAAGGTGTTTCTCAAGCTGTTTGGTTCACTTAATCTTTCAAGTAGTTTGATCTCCACATGCTTGAAAACTTTTGTTAACTCACTTTTTCAATTGAGTGTAGTAGATCCAAAATAATTCTTTTTTTTTTGTTTGTTGAATTGGTTGTGCAAGAATCAAAAAGAATTAACAGAAAAAGAAAAGGACTAAAGAATTTTTAAATATTACTTAAAGAGATCAGGAAAGAACAATTCCCAAATTTGGGTTTGGTTTGCTTTATTTTGTACAATATAATTAGCAATAAATTGTAAGACAAAATATAAATTGGTTTTCACTTTGCTATTTTCCAATAAAGCAGTTCGAAAAATCGACAATAACAATTTCAAGTCCAATTGTTTTCGTAAAAGATCTTGGTTCTCAGTCATATTTACACATGAATTACGGATGGTTCGGAAAAGTTTGCTTGGGATTTCTGATAATTTGGATGTTAAAGACGTATTTATTCTTTTTGTTACTTGTAATAATTCACCTTTTTGAAATACTTGCTCTCTTCCCTCATTACTACGAGTTTTTTGAATGATTGAATCCAAATCCATTTAGAATTCGAATGATGTTAAATTGGAAAAACAGATAATAAAAAAAATGAAAACTTTTTTTTTAAAATAAGACATTTAAGGGCGTATGCTCTAAAGGGATCTGTGTTATAGATTAGAAAGCACCAACTGCATTTTTTGAGTTAAGGGTAAAGGATCTTATATTGACAAATTAATAGAAATTTTTTCCTAATCAAAGGGTGTTATTTGGAGTTTTATTCTGAAAAAGGATATTTTATTTTTTGTTCTTCTGTGAACCCCCACTAACAATAACCTTGGAAAATACAATGATAATTAGTTTTGTTTTGGTTTGGAAAAAGTTATTTGTTAGATTAAACTTTAAATTTATACTCTTTATTAATTTATAAAATGCTGATTTTTTTATTTTTCGAATAGGGAACTTTGCTGATTTCTTTCCTTTCTTGGTTTTATTTTTGTATGTATGATTTTGAAAATCTAAATAAACAATTGGATCTTTTTATTTTGTAATTTGGAGTAGAATTGATTTAAAGTGAAAATATTGAAATGTGTAGAGTTATTAGTAAAAAATTAGAAATAACTTACTATTATAACAAACTAATTGAATAAGTTTGTTGTTTGGTGCATATTTCAGAACTTTCAAAGTGATGTTGTAAAGTAGAACAAAAAAACCCTTTTTTTGAAAAAATAATTTATTGTAATTGTTGATTTGTGGTATGGTAAGAGCCTTAACCAAAATACAAAGATTGCACCTGAGGTGTATCTGAAGAATTCATTTCGAAAGTACATCCTTAAAGATAACTCAACTTTCACTTAATATCGAACATTCGATAATTGTGGTGATGAATAGAATTTTTGATGATATTGTACTTAATTCACGATAAAGTTAGAAAAATCTGTATTATTTTGATCAAATCGCAATATTTTAGAAAATAGCAATATTCAATATTTTCACGATAATATAACAAATCGCGATATTCTAGATAATGGCGATAATTATTTAAAAATCAAAAAAAATACCAAAATATCGCAATTAAAAAGTAATCATTATATCATAGTTTATTGGATTTTGGGTTAATCCAGTAATATTTTTCAAAAGTAAATTTTTTTTTTGATTAAAAAACAGTTCATATAAAAATAAATTATTCTCTATTAAAAAACAAGAAAAAAGATACTTGGTTCAATCAAGGATAAGATCAAAGAGTTTTATTGCCTCTTCTTTTTAAGTGGTTGACAAAGCTATCGATCCTTTTTGATCAACAAGAATAAAAACTAAAGAGAAATGTAATGAGTTTCTCTATCAATTTTGGTATATAAATTGTGCTGAATAAAAAGAGCTTCTAAAACAACCAACCATTCACTGGTACTTTAAATAATGTGTTCTTGGGTCAAAATATTTTGAATATTCTCAGAAAGCTAAAAGGATTTTGATAACTTTTGTAAACTCTCAAAAAAACCATATCCAGATTATCACCAATTAGTAAGATTTTTTGTACAATTTGTTTTCTGTTTATTATTTTTTTTCTTCTTGCCATATCTTTGCAATGTACATGAAACACGAATTAGGTGTAAGAGTTTTGTTTAATTAACAACCAATAAATAGTTAAATTATTCTTTATTCTTTATTCTTTTTAGCTATTTAACTTGAGAAGCTACTAACTCATTTTTAAAAAATCACATCTATTTTGTATTCAAGTTTATTGCTGAAGTTGGTTATTCTTAGTTTGATCATAAAATTTATTCAAGATTTTATATTTTGTTAAACGAAAAAAAAAAATAAAAAGAAAATTCTTTTTTTTTTCCACTACAAACAATCTCATTCTGTTTATTAAAGTTTTCTTTCAAAAATGTCAAACACTTGAAGACAATTCACAACCCTTACAAATACTATTCTAAAATTTTTAAAGTGGAGAATTGTTGTAAAAGTTTCAAGGCCATCTAAAAGTCAAGATTTTTTTTTTTTTATTGTACTTTTAAAAAATATATTTTTTCATTTTTTCAAGATGATTATTTAAAACTATAGCTATAATGTGGAATAACGCGATTTTATGATTTTTCGTGATAAAGTAAGACTAATCGCATTTTTTTTAATATTATCACAGATTTTATTGTTAATATCGTGATAATATATGTTATCATCAAAACCTCTAATGATAAACTAAACTAAATTCCAAAAAATTGGACACAGTTTAAACAGTGGAAAGAACATCATTACTCCACTTTTAAATACAATTGGAAAGAATTTTGATTTTACAAACAATTTCATTTTTTATCTTTTTTCTTTTGTTTTAATTTCCTTTTTTGCAGTTACGTAATCTGTTTCGTTAGATCTAACATTTTTTTTCAATGGTTGATAGAAAGTTAGTTTTGAGTTTCTTAAATTGGAAAATCCACATACAATTGGTAGATGGTATCTAACATTTGATCGATCAACAATTGTTGGTGAAATTTCAACAAATTTACCAATACATTTTTTTTTCCCATCGTTTCATTATAGTGGACACACCTGTTTTTATTTTTAAGTTTTATATTTTTTTCTTTTATTTGAGTTAAAATGATTACTTATTAAAACATTAATACTGGGTAAACTTAAATGTGGTTTTATATTAGGTTTGGAAAAATACAATAAATTGGGTTTTATTTTGCCTATTTTGTATTTTGGGTGTGTACAAATTTTTGAAACGGGGTTTATATACATGATATGAAAACATATAATGAAAACAAAAAAAATTGAAAAATATCTAAAAGGGCTTAAAACACAAAATTATGACAAAATAATTGAACAAAATAATAAAAACTGATTCTTTACAATGCTTTTACTTTATTAAAAATTTTTAATTTTAGTTATGATAAAATTTCACAGATCATATAATATACAGTGAAAAAAAAGGTTCTGGAGACTTATAAAACAATATACTGGAATAATACTAAATTTTTAATATCATTTTCCAATTAGTAAATGAAATTTTTTCTATCAAGTTCCCAAATATTTATCCAAAGATTGAAAGATGAAAAAACCCAAGATCTTCACAAACTCTTTTAAACAAAAATCTCTGAGATACACTTTAGAACTTCCTTCTTGAGCTTTTGATATACCTATAAATTCAAATTAAAAAAATTTAAATTTTATATCAAGTTCTCAAAGAAAAAACCATATTAAAAGCAAGTTGCATTTCTAATTAATGTTTTATAGAAGTTTCGACTCATTTTCAATTACCCGAAGTAAAATATATTTCCAACAAGTGTTGAAATAAAAATTTTCCTTTATTCGGGGTCTAGTCCTTTACCGTGGATTGGGTTATACTCAAGAAGTGACTTGAATCCAAAAAAAGGTTATTTTGAAATTTTTCTTTTTTTGATGAACAAAATTCAATATAAAAAAAAAAAATTTGTTAGGATCTTCTTGACAAAAAATTCACCAATAAAAAAAAGCGTAAAAGAGTTCTCAATTTCAAAAAATTAACTCAAAAAAGTAACAAGAATCTCATTCTATAAGCAAAAAATTCAATTTACAAAAAAAAAATAAAAAGCCTCTCTTTGACAAAAAATCAAAACAAAAAAAAATACAAGAAATCTCAAATTCAGAAAATCCAAATTTTAAAAAAAATCTACTTGTTTCTTGATTTTAAATTTTCTAAATGGTTAAATTTCTTCATTTTAAAATTAATTGATTTCTGATAAGTTCACAATCAATTTAATTCAATTTAATCGAATTTGTGGTTATTTTGTAACCCTCTGTATTTGAAAAAATAAGTATAATGTAACATTTTTGAGAAAATAATAACTTATTTGAGGAATAGATAAAAAATGAAAAAAAAAATCTTCGAGATCTCAAAAATCCCTAAAGATATACACTTCAAAATCAACACATTTGTTTTCCAAATGATAATTCATAACCATTCTAATTAGAAATTGAGTGTCGCTCTTTAGAGCTTTTTTCTAAAAATGAACTTTTTTTTCGTTGTTGATTTTGTGAGATCGATCGTTCGTTCTTCATAGGTTGGTTAGTTTTTGATTGTTATTAGGCACTTATAAAAATTACAAAATTTTTTTAATCCATTTCAGAAAATTATTTTTCAGCTTAGTGACTCGGCCTTTAAAGGGTAAATGACTGTAAAATTAAGTTTTTGAATTTGATTTGAACATACTTGTTAAAATAGAGAATATTTTTTGGGAAAACGGTATGTGTTGGGAATGGAAAGGACGAGTTGTTCATGAATCCATTGTTATTGTAATTTGGAATTCAAAAAGAAAAAATGGTTTTTGATGGTTTGTGTTCTGGTTAAAATGCAAGGTTTAATTAACTTTTGTTGTTTCTTTGGTGTGAAATTTATTCTAATACTTTTGCTACCTTGAGTACATGAGATCTATTTGATAATCCAGTTTTTTTTTTTTTTCGGTGCGACTTTGGTAACAATAATAGGAATAACTTTTTTTTTTTTTTTTTGAATTTCCGAGGATCGATAATTAGATCCTGAAAATTTGCATTTCGTTTGGTAAATATGATTCAAACAAAACTTTTTTCAAGTCAAGTGCTTAATAAACGGAACCAAAATGAAAAATGTTAGAAAAAATATGAATGAGCAAGTTTTATTGTATTAAAAAAGGTTGTTTGAGGAAATTATATTTCTGAGTTAGGTGTTGTGAACAATCATAAAAGTACATATTCCAAAACAAAATAGCTTGTGAAATTAACGAGCTTCAAATTGAATTACTATTTGAATAAAAAAAAAAAAAAGAGAATAACGTAAGAAGCAAGAAAACAAAATGAAAAACAAAAAGATCAAAGATTAAAAACAAAAAAAAATTAAAAAATACTTCTTTTTGTTCTTTTTTTATATAAAATACGATAACCACATGATCTGCACCTAATAGGGTCTGTTGGCTTGACGTTGTTCTGTTTTCCACAACTACCACAAATATAGATTGTCATTTGAAAAGTGTTGTTTTAAAAAAAAAAATAAAAAGTAGGATTTTATTAAAAAATGACTAATCCGGAACCAATAGTTTCTTTTAAGGTAGAGGATCTGATTTAATACAGATAGATTGAAATAAGTGACAGTTTATGGAAAATTATATAGGTTATCTTGGGCCCTTACCTCCCAAAAAATTGCTTAAAGCTTTAGTCTGAGTATAAAAATAAAAAATGTCCATTTTTTTTGTCCTTTATATTTAATTCTAAGATGGATTCTATCAGTTTGGTTCTTTTATATTTTCTTGGGATGTAGATTTTGAATTTTGAATTTAAAAAATTTAAATCTATCAATTGGCCCCTTTTGTAGCTGCTTTGCCAGGTTTTATTTATTGTTTCATAACTTCTTTTGATCACATCTAAAGATTGTTTAGATTCCCAAGCTAATGGGCCCAATTTGTAAATAACGGTTTTGAAGAGCATATGAAATGCAAAGCGTGTCAACAGAACAATCGACCTTTGCGTATAGCCCCTACTATTGTTGGGGTCTTTTTTTGATCCGAAAAAGACATAGCCATACAATGTTCGTGATGATGTTTCGAGAATAAATGTATAAATATGATCGGATGTAGGCAAGGAATTTGAGTCAGGAAAAGAATAAAAGCAGATGTTGTGTTGTGCTTTTTTTGTTAAGGTTACATTATCAGGATATAATGTCGTCAGATCTGAAGAAATATTAAAGAAAAAACAATATTTATTAAAATAAAAAAAAATGTAAAATATTAGCAATAAAAAAAAAGAGAAAACAGATCGGAATTTATTTTTCATTAATTATTTGATTTTCAATTTGTTTTAAGATACAGACATTTTAAAAAAGTCAGTGATTTTTTTTTTTTTTTTTATGTGATTGTCAGAAATAAAAGTTTATTAACGTTTCAAGTGTTTTAATAAAACAAGACTTTTTTAAAAAAAGTACTTTTCTTCGGACTCCAACCTCTACATCACATTTAAAGGACGAAAATTCATTTTATTAAAATGGAAATCTTTAAAAAAAGTTTTCATTCAACTCGGCCCTTCACTTTACGATCATGGAAAAATTTTTTCAAAAAAAAATCAAACATTTGCTAATTTTTCAATCTCTCTTTTCAAAAACCCCATTTGTAAAAGGTTGCATGAAATGTAAGAATGATTACTATTAAAACCTATAACATATTTGGTTCAAAACTAGAACTTTATGATATACCAAAAAAGTCAATTTGAAAAAAAAAGATAAAAAAACATTGCCCCTTTTTGCTTTTATATTGGTACTAGGGCTTGAAAACAATAAAAGAAAGTATTTTGATTTGTACATTACCTGGAATTAAAATATCTGAAAGATGAAATATTGAAAAAAAAAAAAAACAATATTTAAAATTAGGTTAGTATAATTTAGATTAATTATTTTCATTTTACTAATATGTATATTTTCGAAGAGATTAAAACCCAATTTCTTTGAATAATTTTATAATTTAGTCTTTTGTTTATTAAATATAGAATAAAGTGAATTATTGTAATTTTTTGTACAAATCAAGATAAGCTTTAGTAAATGTCAATATGATCAAAATTGTGATATTATACTAATTTATCAAAACCAGCTAATAATTACAATTGACTAAAATAATATTGTTAAAAATTATTTTCTTTTTAATAGTTGATAAATAATCTGATAATATTACTTATTAATAATTGGTAAAATTTTTGTTGATCAGATATTGAGACAGATCTAAAAAAATTATTTTTTGGAAATAATATGCGAAAAATAAAAGTAATTCAATTTTTCTATCAAAAAAATTATTTTTTTGGAACGAAATATTGAAAAATTTTTAAGAGAAAATTATTTATCAAGAATAAAATAATCAAATATGACATGATAAAATGAGAATTATTACCAAAAAAAACTGAATAAAGGTAAAAGATAATTTCAAAAAATAACATTGATTTTTAAATAATAAAAATTAGTATTTACAAATTAGTAATTACAAATTTTTAATTCAATATTTATTCATTTATTATTTTATGTGTTGATTATTTTTTAAAATGATCAAAAATTATTTTAATACAGTAGATGTTTAGTTAAATAGAAAAAAATTAAAAATAAATGTAAAAATAAAATTGAAAACTTTTCTTTGCATCCCAAATGTTGAATCTATTGATTGTTATTTCCTTTTTTCTCTACCTCTTTTTTATTACATACATATTTTTTTTAAATAAAGTGATCCAAATAATTGAATAACTATAGATAAAATGAAATAGATTAAGTTATGAAGTTTGAAATTCGAACAATACAGTCAGGTTCACTTTTAAGGTACAAATTTTCAAAGAAAAATAAGGCACAAAAAAATTCCCAATTCAAGCACAAAATTTGAAATTTTTTATTTTACAATTTATTTTACTAGAATCTGAATTTTGTACCTTAATTTGAGATTTTTTGTTCCTTAAATTTCGTTGAAAGTTTGTGCCTTAAAAGTGGAACTGACTGCACTAATATCGTATTGTATAATATTTGATTATTATGAACTCTTCCTGAAATCTTTATATTGATTTTTTGTTTAATTAATTTCTATCTTAACTCTCGAAAATTCTAAATGAGCTTGTTTAAATCCAAAATATTTAAACAATATACTTTTTTAAATCCAATAATTATCAATCACAAAAAGATTCTTTAATTATATTTCATATAATTTAAAAAATATCTTAATAATTAAAAGAATATCTACTATTTCTTTTTCAAATATTAAGAATATATATAACACAATTACTGTTTTTAAATCATTTATTTTATCATAAAATAAATTCCAAAAATTTGTACACTGTTTAAATAGTTGTAAAAAAAAAAAAAAATACCACACTTTAAATTCAATCTGGAAATAATTTTGATTTTACAAACTATTTTCTTTTTTGTCTATTTTGTTTTGTTTTCTTTTCCTTTTTTCCAGATACGTAATCTTTTTCCTTAGATCTGTATTTTTTTTCGATGGTTGATAGAAGGTTATTGCTGAGTTAGTTAAATTGAAAAATCACAGAAAATTTGCAATGGTATCTTCTCATTTGATCGATCAACAATTTTTGGTGAAATTTCAACAAATTTACCAATTATTTTTTATTCAGCTTGTTGTATTATTTCTGACACACCAATTTTTATTTTTGAGTTTTATATTGTTTTCTTTTATATGTATGAAAATTATTACTTATAAAAACAATAATACTGGGTAACCTTAAATGTTGTTTGATATTAGGTTTGTAAAAATACAATAAATTGAGTTTTATTTGCAATTTTTGATTTTGGATGTATTCAAATTTTGGGAATGTGGTTTATTTATGATTTTTTTTTTATTATTGGAATTATTTATTTATATAAGTGTTTATGCTGCACTCAGTTCCATTTTTAAGATGTTAACTTTCAACAATATTTTAAAACCAAAAAAAAATTTCAAATTAAAGCACAAAATTCGGATTAATATAAAATAATTTGTAAAAAAAAAATTCGAAAAAATCTACCTTAAATTGAGATTTTTCTGTGCCTTAAATTTCCTTTAAATTTTCTGTCTTGAAAGTGGAACTGACTGTAGTATTGGAAAAATAGTTAATATATAATTTACAATATATTTTTTTCTTTTTATATTTGAATTATAACTCAACCACAGTGATTATTAAGATGGGTTTATTAAATTAATATTTGATATAATCCAATTTAAAAATAGATTTTTTTTATTTTTGAAGTTGAATTTTTCAGTTAGGAAAAAAAAATTAAAAACATTTTGAATCCAAAAGTTTGGTGATTTTTTGTTTATTTATTTTTCTTAAATAATTAAAAAAAATTGATAAACAAAAATTTATGACTAAATAAATTTTTTTTTTCAATCAAGTAATAATTATTGTAATTTATATAAGAAAAATATTATTTTTTGACTGTATTTAATGTTCAAAATTTTTAAAAAAATTGTATACCTTTGAGATATCAAAACAACTTAATAGAATTATTTATCATAAAAAAAAAAAAAATAACTCAATTGAAAAATGTGATTCAATTTGACAAAAATATACTGGACTATTCTTTAAAGCTAAGTTCTTTCTTCTTTTTATTAGTATTATTTCTCATTTTCGTTAAGGTTTACTTTGAATAATCATGTTAAACTTTTTTCTCAAATTCTAAAAATTAATTTATTGGATTTATATTTTCAACATATTTTTAATATAGGATAATAATTTGTAAAAAATAATCTCTTTTGTAATTTTTAGTTTTTTTTTTCCCAATAAAAAATGTTTTTATTACCTTATATATCATTCTTGAAAAATTGAAGAAAGAACATTTAAAACTCCAATTCTTGAATTGGTGTCTAAATTTTTTATTTGTCTCTAAAAATTTGATTTTGAAAATAATAATTACAGTCTGATATCATGAAAACAAAAATGATTATTAAGTTTATAAACAAAATAGAAAACATTTGTAAAAATCTCATATAAAAAGTCTTTTCACCTCCTATCACGAATATAATCTAAACCCTATAGTGACACACTTAAATTTTAGAATTCTCTATGGTAGATACTAATTCCTTCAAGGGTTTGTTGTCATTTCAACATTTGTTCTATTTAGAGAAGAAAGAGCAAATCAGTCTCAAAAAAATTAAAAATAAATAAACAAGTATTGAAAGCCCTTAAATTCATCAATATTTTCTTAAAAGATACTTTCAATTCTAGAAGTGAAAGTTAAAATAATAGTGACAGTAATTTATCATCTTTTAGATAACCTTAAATCCACAAAACCTAATTAAATTATAATTTTTCTACAGTTTTTTAGGTTACTGAGACTAACTGTCAAATAATTTTTCTCTTAACCAATTCAACAAATGGAAATTTTGAAGATCTACAGATTATATAGAGAATGTGTTATAAGAATTCTTGGTAATTTTGGGTTTATTTTGAAAATTAACCACAATTGGTAAAAAAATTCATAAAAAGAATCATTTTTATCAACACAAAGAACATTGAAAATGTCCAAACAGAAGGAATTTAAAAGAATTCTTAAAGAGAATAATTGATTTAAAAAATAAAAGTCACTGTGTCGATAAGTAACAAATCGGAAAAAAAACAAAATATTTTATTTTTTCATCGTTTTCTAAACTATTTTTTTCTTGCTTATTTGTGATCAATATTTCATTTTATATTTTTAATTTTAAAACTTTTCATGTCAAACGAAGAATCAGTTAACGACGAAAAAAAAAAAGAAACCATTTCAAGCCAAAGCGAAGAGAAAGAAATTATTCTTGAAGATGAAACTTCTTCAGAAGAGATCGAAGAAGAGAAAAAACAAGTCTCACAACAAACAGTTGTTGAAATAATAGATGAAGGAGAGGAACCTGAAGAAGAAGAAGGTCCAAAATTTAAACTTGTTATTCGTAACATCTCGGTATGTTTTTTTTTCTTTTTTTTTCTTTTTTTTCTTTTTTTATCTTCTTGGTACCCCAAAACGAGAAAAGTGTCACAGTCTTAAAAAAATACCTTACAAAAAATAAAAAAAAGAAATAAAAAAATATAAACAGAAATTATTCGTTCAAAGCCGAATCAGCAAAAGTAACCAAACAAACAATCACCAAACAATTTGTACTGATGGGAGAAAATTTTTCTCTTTATTTTTTTTTCCGACACTCACAAAATGAATAAACACTTGACGGAAACAAAAAAATTAATTATTCCCTTTTTGTTGGTTGTTTGAATTCTTTTGAAAACCTATTCAATTTGAAGGGTATTTTTTTAAAAAAAATAAAGTAAATTGGGAACAAATATAAATATGGTGAAAATTTAGAAAACTTTAAGGTTTACAACCCCTGAAATTTGAAAAAGGAAATCTTGTGTTTGGTGTGGCTGTTAGTTAATTTGGTTCTTAGCTGATCGATCTTGAGCTTGGTATGGGTTTTAATAGTGTTTCAAAATGACGGTTTTTAGCAATTTATTATTTTTTTCAGAAATCCAAATTGTAGAGTCAAAGACTAATTAACTGGTGCGTATTTAAAAATGAATTTTTGAATTTTGGGTTGTAAAATGAAATATTTATTTGTCTTTTTCTCAATTAAGGATTATTCGAATTTTATTCCCAGTGGCTATTACTTTTATACCCACAACACGAATTATGAACTCAAAAGAATCTTGAGTTAATAGATCTTGTTAAAATGTAAAATTTAGGTTGTTTTTTTGAGGAAGGCAAAAAAAATTTACTTTCCAAATCCAAAATTTTTCACTCAAAATTTTCGACTTCCAAAATGATATTGGGAAAATGTCACTCCACTTTATATTGAAGTATGTTAGAGTTGGTGATGAGTGTAGCCACCCATTTGAAAAGAAAGTGGAGTGACATTTTCCCAATATCAAAAAAATAGCTTTTTATTTTTGCCTTGCTTTGTTGGGATTTTTCGAAAAGTTTTTGAATCAATAAATGATTTTAATCAAAATCTTAAATTGCTAAAAATTGAAAAAATTGCAATATTTTGACTTTCCCCTAATTCATTATATTTTAAAGGCCTTAATCTATTTACTGCTTTGTATTTCAATGCTCACAGAGCATAAAATTTAGATAGTCCTTAATTTCAAAAACAAATATATTTTTTAAAAGCACCATATAAAACCAAACCTAATTAAAAGTTTCAATAAATCATTTCACAAATCATATTTTCTTATAACTTACCTTCCAACCTATCAATACCTTAGTCTTACACTCTTCAATTCTGATTTTGTAAAACAAATCAAAAATAAATTCATTTTTTAACCATTATTAAACAACTATTAAATTAAAGATCGATCATCTAAGAATCAAAATAATCTATCCTTATACCTAACACAAGACACCCCCATTTCAGAGATGGTAAACCTTAAGGTCTACGGTTATGGAAATGGATCAAAATATTATACCTTTGTATGAATTCTAAATAAATGTATATTTTCAAAGTAACTAATTAAGGTAAAGATAAAAAAAATATTTTAAGAATTAAAAAAAAAGAAGAAAAATATACCAAATTATCAAAAATTTATTTTGCGATTAAAAAAAATATAATCAAGTCTTTTTGGTTTATTATTGAAAAAGTATAAATTACACTCTAAACTCACTTTTAATTAAATTTACTCAAAAGCGATTTAATCGTAAAATCATAGATTTCATGATTATCCAAGAGAAAAATACACCCAAATTTTCTTTATGTTTAAAAAGCAAAAGAAAAAAATTAAATGAAAAAAAGAAAAGAAAAAAAAAAAGAAATTTAAAAAGGGTTTATAAGGATCAATTGGTAAAAAATCAAAGAAAACCAAATACTATCTTTAATTAAGAACACCTAAAATCACATCCACAATATAAACTATTTTTCAGTCAAAGGGGCCCAGTTTGAGATGGTGAAATACACATGTTTAAAGGGTTTGCATAGATATTAGAAGAAAAATTTTATTTTGGAAATTTCCAAAATTGAAATCATTTTTTCACATTTCTACACATCATTGGTACATTTTTGTTCTTTTTTTTCGATTTTTTTTTTAAAAACGTCATTCATTTGCAAAAATTTTTTATTGCAAGATCAATAGTCACTTGGTCAAAACTTGTTATTCTAATGTCATTGAAACCATGTAAAGATTGTTGAGAAATCATATTGATTTCTATTGGAATTCAATTTGATCTTTGATCTTGATATTTGTTTAATAAATGTAAAAAATTTTCACTTCATTTTCATTTCCTTTTTCAAATAGAGACCACAAATACCAACAAACTTTGTTTGAGGGCTTAATTTCTAAAAGAAAAGTATGGAAAATGAAGTGAAAAATGTTTCATATTTATTATTCAAATACCAGTAGAAGATCAAAACAAACATCGTTGTTTTTCTCAATAGGGCCCTAAGAATTTGAGTTTTTCAATTTTTAAGAAAAGCTATTGATTTATTAATATTCTTTCAGATAGGTATCAACATTTCTTTGAGGTGTATTATTCTGTTTATTTCTTATTTGTTCTTCAAAGGTAAATTATATAAAATAATTGATATTTGAAAAAAATGTTGGGCCCCTTTGACTGAAACAGAGTTTATTTGGGAATATTTAATTTAATTTGATAATTGATCATGAATGTTCAATTTGGGATCGTTATTTAATTGTTATAATTTCATTTTTATTTTTGATCTGATTTGCTTTAAACAATTTGAGTATTTTTATCCTTTCCTTTTTAGTTTTTATTTTCAAATAACCCATACTTTTGTGGTTCAGTGCCACAGTATTAGCAAGTAACTACTTGACCCTTTTTCCTGTTGTAACTCTTCTTCCCAATAAAAAGAAAGATTCAACTATGGTTCAAAAAATGGAAAAAAAATATATTTTAAAAGTCTTTTTTATTTTTCAATCTATTAAAATTGAAAAAGAATTTTCTTTTTGATTTCTTTTTAGTTTTTGTGAAGATTAATAAACTACAATTGTCAATCGAATTTTTTAAACAAGCATACAAAATGTTGCCAAAAAAACAAATAGAAAAAAGTAATAAAAAAAAAGGAATTTAACCTGTTTTAAGGACCATCTAAAATAAAGCCACTATATGAGGGGTTCATCAGTCCAAAACATTGTTCTATTATACTCTTTATCTCTTGAGATCCAGAAAAACTGTAAAATTTCCAATTTTTTGAAATTAGAAATTTTGCCTGATCAGATTCTTAATTATAGGTTTGTATTGAACACCGAAACCCAACCATTTTTGATAAAACTTGATTTTTTTAAAAGAATTTTATTAGAAATTAGATAACACTTGCCTTAGAAATAAATTAGTTGGGCGATGGAAAATACTACCAACTTACAATTAGGAATTCGATCAGGAAAAACTTCAAATACTTTTTTTTTTTGGAAATTTAATAGTCTAGCAGTGAAAAAAATACTTTACAAGATTTTTAATTATAAATATTAGGAAAATTGATGTATAATTTCTTTTATTTCCAATCAAATCCTTTTTATAAATAACCAATTTTTTTTTGAAATGAGTAATAAACCTACTTAAAGTTCATTAAAGTAAGGTGTCTATCGAATACTCAAGTAATTGTTTGATAGCCATAAGTTGATCAACTTTTTTTGAAAAACAATCGGGTTTTATAGAGGTTTGCCAGAGTTTGGAAGAGGATAATTTTTATTCTTGTTTTTTGATTGATTGATTGAATGGTGTTTTGAACAAGTGAGATTTCTTTAATAAGTGGGTGAGTTATAATTGAAAAATTTCGATTCTTAAAAAAAGGAATTTGATTGTAAATAAATGAAATTACACAATAATTTTACTAATATTGACAATTAAAAATCTTGTCTGAGGATTTTTTTAATGTCTGGTATTTTTTTCACTACTCTACTTTTCGATCCAAAGAATAAAGCGTATAATTCAAATTTTTTTTGGCATATGAACCCCTCGGAGTGGCTTTATTTTAGATACCCCTTTAAAGATCTCAGTGTTTATAAATTTTAATAAAGTTAATTGTTTTCTCAAAATACTACTTTTTTTTAACAGATCAACATTTTTAATAGTGTAAAGTCCAAAATTACTAAAAATTTTCATTTTTTTTTTACTATATTCTCTAAATGAATAAACTTTTGTGGGGATTTATAACTCTTTCAAGTGATTTTTTATAAAATTACTCTATTTTCATGTGTGAACATCGTTGTAAAGAAAATGATTTCAAACTTTGGATGTTTGGCCATTGTTAGATTTTATCTTTTTTTGATTAAAGAATGTAAAAAACAAATAAAAAGTTCATTTTTGAACTCAAATAAAGCTTATTTCCATTTTCCTTCCTGCTTTAATATTGTTAAAGTATTTACATTATGTATTTCTGCTATGTTAAAAAAAAAAAAGTTAATTTTTTTCAAAATAAAGAATTACTAAATTTGTAATTAAATTTATTTGTTTTACAATTTTTTCTTCCATTCTTTAGTATAAACCCCAATTAAAACTTTTTAACACACCAAAATTCAATTTTGAAAAAAAAATCTTATCAAATAAATTCTCGAAGAAATACCAAATTAGAACCATTCAATAATTGAAATATTAACAATTATTTATAATTAACACTTCACACAAAACAAAAAATAAATATTATCAATTAAAATGAAATAAGGTTATGTAAAAATTTACGGAGAGAGATGATTTATTGCTAAGGGTTAAATTTTTTAAAAACAATCAATCTGTTAAAGAGAGAAATTTGAATGACTAAATTTATTTCTTCTAATTCAAAGAGTGCCTAGGCACGGGAACTTAGAAATAGTCATTAGAAGAATTTTAAACTTTATTTAGTTTTCAAAGATAAAATGAAGAGTCTATATAAAAAAAAAATTTACTATAAAAGAAAAGTGAAGAAATAAAAAAATAAAGAATTTAAAAATAAATAATAAGAAAAAACTTATCTCTTGTTTGATTTTACTCTATGATATAACAATGATAAAAACACAATTACACACTTTATAACCCTATATAGATCAGGAATAGTAAAATTGAAAAACCAAAAGTTGTATTTACTTTTGGCGGAAAATTTAAAACTGTTGATAACAGGAATAAAGGAGGAAAAATTGAAGAAGTTGGGGAAAAAGGAAAGAGATTTAAAACCGGAAATTTCATTTCTTCTGAAGGGGGGAATGGGGGATATTTCAAAAATGAATTTGTAAAATACAAAAGGTTTAAAAATTACGAAGAAATTGCAGAGCATGAATTGTCTATTGAATTACTGAAAACGGGCTGCTGTAAAACTACTGTTCATGGGAGTGCCAAAATTAATTTAGTAGAACTGGCAAACAGCAACATTAAAAGGGAAGTACAAACGGAAATTCATCAAAAGGGGAAACATAAAATTACTGCAAAGGTTGCATTCCATTGTTATTTCCAAGAAATTTGGGATTACAATTTGCATTTTTATCAATTCCAAGGAAAAGATTTGCTTGGCCCTAAACAAGACAACACACCAGATCCACAAATAAAATTAAAAATTAATACAAAGTTCATAAACCTTTTTAAAAGTGATAAAAATTACAAAAACAGAAGCTGTACTTCTGAACATGAAATTAATACAAATAACCCAAGATGGGAAGAAATTGGTAATATTACCTATAAAGGGATCTATTCAGAACTTGAAAATGAGGATTTAATTGTAAGACTTTATTCATTTTATCTTTATTCTTCTCCTTTACCTTTTATATTTATTTGAAAAGCTATGTCATTGTTGAAGAGAAGACAGAAATAATTTATTAGAAATTTCTCATAAAGAAAAAAAAAAAAAAATGATAAATAAAAAACTTTCTTATATAATGGTTATCATAATTAAAATTAAATTGGATAATACAATTTCTTTAATGTACCAATAATAAATTTTCTTGATTTATTTTCCAAATCTTTATGAATAACGGTTTCATAAATCCAAAATTATTGATTCTTTATCATCCTTTACTCCATAATCCAAAAAAAAAAAAAAATCATAATTATTAAAGATCTAAAATCTTTCCAAAAAGAAGGCATTTTTTTTTACAAATGAATAATATTGTGTTACAAATTGATTTCATTGGTTAATTAAAAATATAAAAGAAAAAAAAAAACAATTATCAATTGAAATAGTTGATATTGGATATTTACCCACATTCCAAAATTCTGTAAACACCCAAAATCAAAAATAGGAAAAATAAAACTCAATTTATTATATTTTTCCAAACCTAATATAAAACCACATCTAATTGACATAGTATTAATGTTTTTATAAGTAATCCTTTTAATACATCCAAATAAAAGAAAAGAATATAAAACGAAAAAAAAAAAATTGTTGTATCCAAAATGATGAAACGAGCTGAACAAAAAATTTATTGGTAAATTTGTTGAAATTTCACCAACAATTGTTGATCGATCAAATGATAAGATACCATCTACCAATTGTATGTGATTTTCCAATTTAACAAAATCAACACTAAACTTCTATCAACCACCGAAAAAATTTTCCAGATCTAACGAAACAGATTGCTTAACTGGAAAAAAGGAAATTAAAACAAAATAGAAAAAAGAAAAAAAATGAAATATTTTGTAAAATCAAAATTATTCCTAAATTGAATGTAAAGTGAAGTATTGCTCTTTTTTCAACTGTTTTAACTGTGTCCAAAATTTTGGAATTTAGTTTATTTCACAATATGTTTTCAAAAATATTTCTTAAAAATTAAATAAAAAAATTACAAATCTTGCACAACAAAAATTTTATAGATAAAATTCAATGAAAAAAATGTATGATAGATTAAAACAGCTAATTGTATTTTTTTAAAATAAAATGTATTTATCAGTTCCCTCTTCTATTTTATCAATTCTTTGAAGAATAAATCACTGGGGTGTAAAGATATTTAATGATATTATATTGTAAAAGTTAACAAAAAAATATTTTGAATTAAAAAAAGTTTTTTATTTTCTAAATATATATTATAAATGAATTGAAATGATTCAACAAAATTACCTTTTGTTTACATTTAACCCTAAATTTATTTAGAATTTTTTTTTATTATAGCTACAATTTAGGCATGTTATAATTCATAGGATAGCTTTTCTTTAAAAAAATGAAAAAAAATATTTTTTCTCAACAAAGACAAATAAAAAGAAATGAAAGAGAGTAGGATTTATTGATAAGGGTTAAGTGCTAAAGAGCTCTTAATCTTTTAAAGAGAGAGTTTTGAAGTGACTAAATTTGTGACTGCTAATTCAAAGAGTAGTCAAAAGAACCTTTTAATTACAGTCATTAGAAGTATTTTAAACTCAATTTAGTTTTCTGAAAAAAAGAAGAAAAAAAAAAGGAATAAAAAATGAAGAGTGGAAAAAAAATTAAGATATAAAAATAATAGTAGTATTCAGAGGATATATGTTTCTGGTGACTTGAATGACTTGCTATTTAGACTTAGATTTTAAATCATTTTTTCTTATTGCGTGCTGTTTCATATTAGTCAGAAAATATTCTATTGTGATTTCGTATATTTCTTTTGTATTCATTTTTCTGAACAACTCATCAGTACCCTCTTTGTTAATGATACTAAAGTCACAATATTTGACTTTTTTGACTTCATTTTTCCAGTATTTTCTGTTTTTTTCATATTTTTCACATTTCCATATGACGTGGTCTACATCATCAACTTTTTTTTACAGCAGGGGCATATTTCATTTTTTATTCCCTGTTCCCACTTGTATGTGTATCTACATAAGCCATTTGAGTAAGATTTGAGCTTAAGTAGAGTTTTTGATGATTTCCAGTTCAAATATGGTTGTTTTATTGCGAAGTTTTCTGGAAGTTGACCAATTTTAAGGTATTTTTTCAATTTCCAGTTTTCTTTTCCAACGGAAGAATCGACTTTGTCGTGTATAGTATTTGCGTGGAATTCGTGGTGTTTTTTTTTTAAATTAAAGAGAGTAAAAATAAACACAAAAAGAAAAAACTTAATTTCAAAGTTTTTTTTTTTTTGTATCCTAGAGTATTGAATGGGTTGGTGGTTGTGAGATTATATATTACTACGCTATTTTAGGATTGTATTGACAATGAAAAAAATATCTTTTCCAAATTTTTAGTCATGTTATACAATTAGAAATTATCTTTACAAATACATTTCTTCTCATTTGTTATTATTTTCTAGCAATGAAGAAAAATGATACAAAATATCTAAGGTTACCAATTCTTTTTACATAAAGTGGGTTGAAAACTATTCCTCAAAAGTATCAATTTTTCAAATGTTTATATTTTTTAGTTAAAAAAAATATTCTACAATAAAATTCCAATTTTACACTTAAACTGGGTATATAAGAACTCGGGTTTCTTACAATTTGTGCTAAAAGTATTTTTATAGTAGTTATAAAAAATTCAAAGTATTTTCAATTTTCAGGTATTTTTGGGGATATTTGATAGATTATTAAATTTCTTTTCAATGATTAGAGTATAATGAGAGTACCATCAGGTAACCTAGAGTGCAGCCAAGTGCCGTATATTTTCCAGAATTCAAAATAATTAAGGAAAATCAAAGATATTACTATATTCTTTTAAAATTCAAAAAAAAGCTAACATCATTGTTCTAGGTTTTCTGTATTAATATGTTAAGTGTTCTAGGTTTTTTTGAGGTTTTCTATTTCATTTGTAAAGCTAAAATTGTTTTTCTTGAGGTTTTTAATTTGATTTCTAAAATCTATTGATTTTCTTTAGGTTTTTTTTACTTTTTAAAATAAGCCGAAAATTTATAAAAATTTTCTGTTTATTTCAAAAAGTAAAAAAAACCTAGAACACTTCACAAATAAACAGAAAACTCAAGAAAACCTAACGACGCTTTTCCCGTATTTAAAAGAATGGAGAAAAATCTCTTTACTTAACTCGATTCTTTTAAATTCTGGAAAAGCTAACTGCCATTATTTTTAATTAACATAAGAAAGAAAAAGAAAATTTATGAAAATTTTAATTTTTCTTTAATTAAATAAAACTAACTACACTTTTCTAAAATTCACATTTTGAAATAAAATCAAAATTTTTCATAATTCTTTTCCATTCTGGAAAATCAAAAGGTGGTTTTCAAAATACATTGTTTTATTTGTAAAATCATTAGATTTTCAGAACTAAACCGAAAACTCAAGAAAGTCAAACGATAACAAGCATTTAATTAACTCTTCTTCAATAATCAAAAAAATAAATTTCAAATTTTCCAAAATTGTGTTTCTATCACTATAAAATGAAAAAATACAAAGACCTTTACAAATAAATGTTCAACAAAACATTTTTAACTTTAATTTGTCTCTTCCTTATTATAGACCTTTTGAGAGAAAAATAAATTAAAAATTAAAAGTATTTTGATGTGAACATTTTTTACTTGATTAATTGGAACAAATAATAATTTTAAAAAAACAAAAATTAATGATAAACAAAAATGAAACATTATTCAAACAAAAATAATAATTATAATGAATTATTTTTTCAAAAAATAAAATAAAAAAAATAGTGTAAAGTATTTGATCATAATATGCTAAAAAAAAGTACTGAAATTGGTGAGTCATTAATTGAAATGAGGGGATTTTTGGATTATGGAATTTTGGAAGGGCCATTAGTTTTAACAAAATCAGAAACAATAAAAAATGAATCAACTGGATCAAAGGAAAAGCAAGTAACCAAAACAGAAGGTGGGTCGATTTTAGGATTAGTCGAAGTTGATGAATTACCATCCTACCAACAATACGGAGATATTTTTATTTTAAAACCAGGAAGAAATTATATTGGTGTGCATATTAGCAAATGTACAAATTTAAGAAGTGCCGATCCAAATGGCTTTTCTGATCCGTTTGTTATTGTGGAATTTGGAGGGATTAAGCAAAGAACGAAGGTAATTTATAGGTCCCTCGATCCGGTTTTCGAAGAAACCTTATATTTTTCAATTAAAGTTGGGTTACTGACGGAACAGAATATTGCCGAAAAGGGAAACGTCAAAGTCATGGTATTTGATTATGACGAAGCAGGGGACGATTTCCTTGGATCTTGTGAAGTTGAGTTGAAAGATATTGTCAAATCGCCAGAGGGCGAAACAGGTAATGAATTTAATAAATGTACAAGCAGGGTTTTAAGCCAAAGATACAATTTAATATCAAACGCTGATGAAACTGAACAATCAATTGACCTAAAGGCATGGTTTCAACCTGATTTACCAAAAGAATTTACTTTTGAAAATGTAGCAAAGACTTTAACAAAACAAAAATTATCCAAAAGTTATCTCAAAAGGGAAAAAGCTTGGAGACAAAAGATCCCAAAATCAAGTTTGGAAAAAGGCGAATTCGAAATATCTGGAGCAGATGAAAACTATTGTGAGCATTTTATCCCTGAATATATGTTCACAATGGATTTACCAAAGGATCTTCGAAATAAAAGCACCATTGCTAGAACCGTGAAATGTATTACTTATGAAAATGACGAAATCACATTTGGTGGCAGAAGGGATGTATGGTGCTCTCCAAATTTCTTTTTATCCTTAATGAAAGGAAGTGCAGAGGAACATGCGGCCTTACACGTTTCCATGTTGCTAGGCTTAGATGTTGATGCTTATCTTTGTAAGGGTAAAACAAAAACAGGTGACGAACATTATTGGGTAATGATTCGAGAAGACAACGGCGATATCACCTTTGTGGAATGCACTACAGGAAAAGAATACCATTTTGAAAAGAAATGGAAAGGAACCGATGAAGAAAATAAATTAGATAGGAAAAAGAGTAGAAAAAAAAATCGAAAAAAGCAAAAGACAAAAATTGATGAAAAAGAATCTGAACATTCTGATGAAGACGAACTCAAAAAAAAAGAAAATACAAAAGAAAAAAAAAAGACAATTGAGAAAGAACAAGAAAAAGAAAACGGAAATGGAAAGGAAGAGTTAAAAGAAGAAGAACTGGAAAAGGAAAAGGAAATGGAAAAAGATGATCTTAAATTAAAAAAAAAAGAAAAGAAAAAAAAAAGTAAAAAAATTGAGATTAAATCTGAAGACTCTGATGAAGATGAATTGTTAATTAAAAAAGAAAATACAAAAGAAAACAAAAAGTCTATTGACAAGAATACAGAAAGTAAAAAAGAAGGGGATCAAGAAAAAGAATCAATGAAAACAATTAAAAGGATTGAACTTGAAGATTCAGATAGTGAAGATGAAAATGATGATGAGAATGATGATGAGAATGATGATGAGAATGATGATGAGAATGATGATGAAGAAAAAATGAAAATTCCAGACAAATTAATAATCCCATATATGACAATAGAAATAATTGCCAATCATAAAAATCTCTGGGGGAATATGCAGGAAAGCTTAAACCCAATTGATTTGGTATTTGATTTAGATAATAAAAAATTATGGAATCCATTTATTGATCCCGAAGAGGAATTTGAAAAGGATGTCAAACCATTTTTTCAGCCATGTAGACTCGGCCCAAGAATTCCTGAGGTGAGAGCAAATAATTTTGCAACAAGGATCAGAAAAGAAGTTATTGCCAGCTATACCAACTTTAGACATGGTAAAAATAAAAAAACAATCTTTTTAAAAAAATTCACCCCTATAATCGAATCAGATCTTGTTTATTATGAAAAGCAAGCCATGGGAACGCTTACGGAAGAAGATGAAAAAAACCACAAAATTTGGGCTGGCAAAATTGCTGAAATATGCCCCCAAGGCTATAAATTCCAAGGATATACCCTTAACTTTACATATACAGACCCAACAAGAATTAGAAATTACATCATGGACAATTATGAACACCATCTAGACGAAGACAAAGATACAGTTTTTGCATGTGGCGCATTTGTACAAGGATATTATGGAAGAGTTTCTTCCGTATGGGTAATGATTTGTGTGATGAGAATAAATACCCCATTAGAAAATAATGAAACAGAGGAAGGAAAAAAAGATGAGAAAAAATCTAAGAAGCAAACTAAAAAAAAAGATAAATCAAGTGAATCTACCAAGTCTGACAAGTCTGCTAAATCTAATAAAAACAAGAAAAAGAATGAAAATGTTGATTCTAAAAAATCAAAAAACCTGAAAAAAAAATCAAAAGATGAAGTGCCTTTATTATCTGGAAATTATGAAGAGGATGAGTTAGACAAAAAGAATTAAATATCTTTTTTTTATTATCATTTATTTACATCTTTACTTAGTAAAAAAAAACTAAATGATTTTTACTTTTCTTTTTATTTTTACTTTTATTATTACTATTCTTTAATTTTATTTATTTCTATTTCATTTTAAAAAAATTTTCAACAAATTAAATCAAGCACTATTGATAAAAAATTTTTAATCAAAACAATAATTAAGAACCTAAAGAATTTCCTAAATATATATATTTTTATCATTTTTAAAAGTCCAAAGAAGAAATTTTTTAATTTTTCTTTTCTTTTTATTTTCATTTTATTTGAATTACTTTATTTTTTTCATTTTTTTTTGATTTTTGATTTTTTCTTTTTTTGATTATTGTCTTTTTTTTTTTTTCAAATGCCTGTTTGAAAAATAATGTTTGAAAAATAAATAAACTTTACAAAAAAAATGAGGTTTGAGTTAATTTCCACAAAATTCAAACACTTTTACCCAAAAAATATTATTGTTGAGAAATTAAATTTCTAAAGAAATTGAAAACTTTTGTAAAAAATGTTTTAATGAAAAGGGCCCAAAATTTTTTTAAACATTTTTTTTTTTTGTGAAATGTGTGGTTTGTGTAGGCTTTTCTTTTATGATTATCAGCACTAATACTAAGTTTATTATTTCCCCTATTTCTAAAGAATCAAATTGTTTGATTTGAAAAAATAAAGTGACTTTTTCATTTTTGGCTGGGCTCCTTTGAGTGAAACGGAGTTTGTTGGCAATTTTTTTCAAAACTAACTATTCCAAAGCTAACATAAATTTTTTTCAATATCAAATGTTGATGTTGATAATTTTCTTTTAATACAGCCGCTTCAACTCAGGTGTGAATCGGTAACTTCTCATTCAACTTTTGGAAACCGTTGAAAACCATTTCAAATAATTTCAAATAATTTCAAATTATTTCAAATTATTTCAAATTATTTCAAATCATTTCAAATTATTTTTAGTAATTTTAAAAATATTTTAGTTGTTAATGTTGGAATTTGAAGATCAACCAAAACTGTCTTCTTTTGTTTGAAATACTTAGAGAAATGAAACCTACAAATTGAAATCATTTTTTTTTAAAAATTATAAATTGAAAAGTAATTTGTAATGGGATTCAAGAGTTGGTAATTCTGTGTAGGCTCAAAAGAAGTGAGTTTAGGCTGATCTTCAAATTCCAACATTAACAACTAAAATATTTTTAAAATTACTAAAAATAATTTGAAATGATTTGAAATAATTTGAAATAATTTGAAATAATTTGAAATTATTTGAAATTATTTGAAATGGTTTTCAACGGTTTCCAAAAGTTGAATGAGAAGTTGCCGATTCACACCTGAGTTGAAACGGCTGTAATTGTTCCTTGTTTTAAATTTACAAAGGGTTAAATTTCTTCAAGTTAAAACAAAATTTTTTTCAATAAAATATACAATCAATTTAATTTTTTTTAATCTAATTTGTGGTTATTTGGTAATCTTCTATATAAATTTGACAAAGTAAGGATTTTGTAACATTTTGAGAAAAAAAGAATTCATTTAAGAATAGAAAAAAAAAAAAAAATCTTTTAGATCTCAAAAAGCGCCAAAGATTTACACATTCAAACTAACAGAGTTGTTTTCAAAATAATAATTCTAATCATTCTAATTGGAAATGAGTGTTAATTTTTACACTATTTTCTAAAAATGCTCTCTTTTTTGATTGTTGATTTTTGTAGTATGGCCACCCTTCATACATTGGTTAGTTTTTGATTGGTATTATTAGGCAACTCATTAAAATTACAAAATTTTTTTAATCCATTTCAAAAAATTATTTTTAGCAATAATTTCTTGGCCCTTGAAATCTTTATATATATATAGAGAGAGAGAGAGAGAGAGAGATAGAGAGAGAGAGAGAGAGAATATTTGATACAGATTCTTTCGAAACAATTATTTCACAAAAAAAAAAAATAGATTTGTAAGTAGGATTCTTGTGCAAAACCTTTTTGTTCAATTTGTCAAAATTGAAACATTTTAGAAAACTATGAGCTTGAAAAAAAAAAATTACCAAAAGTATTAGTTAGATGAAAAAAAAAATTCAAAAAATTTTGGATATTTAAAAGGTTTTTTAATCTCTTTCCTGATAAACCTAAATCAAAAAAAGTGAGTATGTACATTATTTAAACAACAATGATTAAGATTTAGGATGCCTTTATAAAAATTCGAATATTTTTCATTTTGTAGAATTTTCAGAGTTTCAAAAAATATAAATAAAAATAACAAAATAATTTTGGTAATTTTAATATTAAAGTATTTATTATTTTTTAAAACTTAATAAAATAAAAATTATTATTATTTTTTTCCAACTTTTCCATTGTTAGAATTTTCTTTTTGTTAGTAAGAAGAGTTAAAAAGGAAAAAGACCATATGGATACTTGCTAATACCGAGACCATGAACCAAAAGTATTGGCAACTCGAAAATAAAAACGAAATAGCAAAGGCTAAAAATGACCAAAGGTTTCAAGTAAATCAGATCAAAATGAAAAAAGAAATAATAGTAATTAAATAACGATAACCCTTATGAATATTTATGATCAATTATCAAATGAAATTAAAGTACCAAATGTACTGTAGCTGTGATTTTGGGTGATTTAATTTAATCTTTCATTGATTTTTTTTTTTATTTATTTTTTACCAATTGCTTCTAATAAACCCTTTCTAAATTTAAGTTTTTATTTTTTTTCGTTTTTCCTTTTTTCTTTTTCAATTTTTTACTTTTGCTTTTTAACCATAAAGATAATTTGGGTATGTCTTTCTCTTGAACAATCGTGAAATCTATGATTTTACGCTTAAATTACCTTTGAGAAAATTAAAGTAAAAGAACATCTAGGGTGTAATTTACACTTCTTCAATAATAATAATAAACTGAATTATTTTTTTATTATTACTTTTAATTTTTGTTTAAAATTTTAAACAAAAAATGTGACAATAAAAGATTGACAATAATTATAAATTAAAAAAAAAAAAATTTAAACAAGAAAATTATATTTTTTTAAAGTTGTTGAAGATAATATAACAATGCACAATTTTCGTCTAATTGGAAATAATCAATTGAATCCAATAAATCATCTTTCATTTCCTCTGATATTTTCTTTTTCGGGATTTGTTGTGTGTATAAATATTCAAGAATAATTTCCCAGTATTCTAAAGATTTCCCTGAAAAATCTTTAATTTCTTTGATTCCTGGATCATTTATTGTTAAAAACATCCCACGATACAAACCTGTTCGGCACTGTAATATTATTTTGTGTGTTTTAATCTTTTGTTTTTCATTAATAATAATTGTGAAATCTTTTGATGGCTCGTTAGTATATAATTGTTTTAAAAAATTATCTAATGTAAAATCTAAAGAAAAAAGCGAAATCTGTAATCCAGAGAATATTTTTTCAAAATAATATTCTTCATTTTCTTCTTCCTTTTCTATTTCAATTCCAATTACAATTTCTTTTTCTTTTTCTTTTTCTTTTTCTTTTTCTTTTTCTTTTTCTTTTTCTTTTTCTTTTTCTTTTTCTTTTTCTTTTTCTTTTTCTTTTTCTTTTTCTTTTTCTTTTTCTTTTTCTTTTTCTTTTTCTTCTTCTTCTTCTTCTTCTCCCCCCCCCACCTTTTTCTTTTTCCTTTTATTTTTGATTATCTCAGTTTTTTCTTTTTCCTTTTCATTTTCAATTTCTCTTTTAATATCTTTTTCGTTTTTTTTCTTTTTTTCTGGGTTACTTTTTCCTTTGTTTTTCTTTTTCTCTTTTTTTTTTTTTTTTCTTTTTGGATTTGTTTTTGATTTTTCCTTTTCAATTTCAATTTCAATTTCAATTTCTTTTTTTATCTTTTTCTTTTTCTTTTTCTTTTTCTTTTTTTTTTCAAAATTGTCATTCTTGTTGGAGTGATTTTTTAATAATTCATAATATTTTATTTTTCGATCAGGAAATTTATCATAATATACCCATTGCAAAAATTCTCCAATAACACCTTTTGGATACTTTTCAAGGATTTCAAGGATTTCTTTTATTGTTTTGCCGGTTCTATATTCAAGTAAATCTTTATGAATTTGAATACCTTTAATTTCATAATCTGTAAATTCTTTCCTCTCAAAATAATTCTGAAAATCTCTTTTTAAACCATGGAAATCATATTTGGGTAACGATCGTATGTGATTTTTTTTATTTTTAGATAAATCATAATCAAACGATTTAATCAACGAGTCAAATTGGTTTTTTTTATTTACCTGGATGAATAAAAATAAGTTACATAAAAAAATATATCAAATTATTAAATAAGGAGTTATAGCAAAGACTTAAAATTAAATAATTTTTTTCAAAAAAAAATATTATGATCAAGAAGTAAAACTAATATTCAAAAAGAAAATCAATAAAAAAAAAATAATAGAGTCGGTATAAAGTTTAAAAAAGAATTAATAGAATTGATATATATATATATATATATATAACATGTTATAGAGGTGATATAGATTTGTTATAAATGCTGAAAGTGTTATAAAAGTTGAAAGAAACTAATTAAAATATTAATAATCTTTTTTTATATAAAGTGGTAGATTCATTATTTTCATAAAGAATACAATTAAACTTCATAGACCAAAAACTCTTTTATCAATTTTAGAGAAATGAGTTATTATTTTTAAAAGAATTCATTTTTTACAATTATATTTTCATAAAAAGATTCGATCCTTTTTTTGTTTGGAATTTTTCTCTAAGATAACTGAAAAAGAAAAATTTCAAAACATTTTTATTTTGGAGAAATCTCACTTTCAGAAATTCTGAGAGTTTGTCTGAAGAAATAAAATTGAAACTTTAATTTTATTTTAAAAATAAAAGGAAAATAAATCAAATTTTGAATCCTTGAAGACAAGAAAAAATTGATCAGTTATTTGTTTTACAAATATTTTATTAAATTTCTTGAAATTTAAAAGATTATATAACCATTTGGGAAAAAAATTGAAGTACAGTTTTTAATTGGAAAACTTAATAGGACCTGAAAATGAGAAGAAATTATAGAAACTAGAAAATGAAAAGTATAATCGATTAATAAAAGAAAAAAAAAAAAAAAAAGAAAATGGAAGGATTCAACACAATAAACAGTTTCTTTAATCCTATCTTCTGGTAATAGTTTTTCTTTGATTAATCTATTATTTAAATTTTGTTGAAAAAATTGACTATTTTTGAGATCTCCAAAACCACTTCAACCATTTCGATAATCAAAGAGATTTAAACTGTGGTTATTGATTCGACTGAAAATAATATAATGCATTATTCTACAAAGTTCTTTGAATCTTCTTCTCTCTGATTTTACTTTTAGTTTTCATCTTGTATTAAGGTTCACAATTAAAAACTGTGCTTCAATTTTTTCCAGAATGGTTATATTTTTTTCAAATATTCTGAGTATAAACAAGGAATCTTTATTCTTAAAATAAGATATTTTGTAATGTCTATGAATTTTTTTTTTTAGATTGTAATTATTAATTGGAAATTAGTTTTAATTTGTACGAAAATATTTAAAAAATTAAGAAATGATTTTCATTCAATTGAAATTTTAAACTTTGGGTTGTTACTAACTCACTGTAATAATTGAAATTGGGATATTAATTCTTTTGAAATAATAAACAAATTTAAAAGTATTTCTTTAGATTTTTAGTTAAAATTTAGAGATTTTAAAAAAAGTATTTTGGGAGAATTTTTAATTTTAATGGTTTGATTTTTTTTCATGTTTTTTTTATTAAACAAAAAGAAAAAATTGATTATAAATCCATGTTGAATCAAAAATTCTTAATTTTTTTTAAATTTAAAATAATTGTTGTAATTTTTTTGAAATAAGTTTATTTTTTCAACTGGGATATTTCAAAACTTATTGATTTTATTTGTAAAGTCTGTTTTTGTACACTTTCTTCTGAAAACAATAAGATTTCTTCCTTTTTCAAAGAAAAATAATTCTTTTTGAAATAATGTTAAAATATGTTTTGATTTTTCAAAATGAGAAAAAATGATCAAAACTTTTATAAGCAATAATTCATTTCTGAAAATAGCATTAAAAGTAAGTTTGGTTTTATAGTAATCATATTTTTCTTTTATTTTTCAATTTTGAGATGTAATTTTTTTTTGAATTTGCTATTAAATTTACTAGAAGATTTTTTTTCCCAAGTTGACCAAATGATTTAAGGTTGAATTACCTGGAATTTGAAAAAAAAAATTATCTTGTATTTGATGAGACAACTTGTTAATTTGGTTCTTATCTGATTGATCTTGGACTTAGTATGAGTTTTAATAGTGGCCTAAAAAGGCAATTTTAATATTTTTTTTTTTTTTTCCAAAATACAAATTGAAAAGTGTAAGAGTAATAGGTTGGAAGGTATTTAATAATGAATTTTGATTTTTGGGTAATTCAAAAATTTATTTCGCCTTTGTTACAATTATCTAAATAAAAAAAAAAAAAAAAAAAATTTAAAAAGCTCCAAATAAAACCAAACCGAATTAAAAATTTCAATTTACAACCCACAAACCACATTTTTTTTTTAACTTAGCTTACGATATATTAATCTTACACTTTCAATTTGTATTTTGGAAAAAAAAAAAAAAACAGAAAAATTGCCTTTTTAGGCCACTATTAAAACTCATACTAAGTCCAAGATCAATCAGATAAGAACCAAATTAACAAGTTGCCTCATCAAATGCAAGATAATTTTTTTTTTCAAATTCCAGGTAATTCAACCTTAAATCATTTGGTCAACTTGGGGAAAAAAATCTATCACAAATTTATTTATTGTATTGTCAAAAATCTTTTTAAAGAAAAATATTATTTACTCTAGAATTATAATTTTGAAACAAAACTCATTTTTTTCTTTTTTTTTTTATAATTGTTATTAAAAAAAATTAAAGAAATAAAAAAGAAAGAAGGGCGAAAGAAAAAACAAGCAGAGGAGTGTGGGAGGAATTGAAAGAAAAAAAAAGAAAAAAAAAGGAAAGAAAGAAAAAGAAAGAAAGAAAGACAAACATTTTCAAAAAGTTTCGCGCCCATTTTCAAAAAATAAATGATACTATCTATATTATGGTTTCTAAAGCAAAAGTAATGGAAAGGAGATTGATTAAATTTGTCTTTTTGATTAATACTGATATTCAAAGTTAAAAAAAACGGAATTAAATCGACGTTTAAATTTCTTTTATGACAAAAAAAATGAAAAATGGTTTTGTCATTGTCGTCTTTCAAATAGGGATCAATTAATTTCGATTTGAGCAGTGAAACGAATAAATCTAAATTTTGGTTATGATGAAATAATAAATGTAAAGGGTAATTTCCATAATTATCTAAAAAATTAAAATTTGCCTTCATTTTCTCAAAAAGACGAATGTATTTCAAATTTTTAATTTGATTGGAGCACAGGTAATGCAGCGGGGTGTGGTTATAATAATTTGTTTGATGGAGATTGATCCCCTTGATATTTTTCTTTAAAAGAAATTTGAGTGTTCTTATATCTAAATTCTTCTGCTGGCATAAATAAAAAAACGGGGTATTGTTGTGGTCGTCCCTTGAGTTAATATCCAAATCTGTGTTTGTGACGAGATATTGGATGGCTTCAAAGTCTGAGCTGGCTTGGCATAGCAAATGGAAGGGTGTTTGATTGAGGGAATTTACTTTGAAAATATCGGCACCATTTTCAAAAAGTAATTTGATCATTTGGATATTTAGATTTGTGTTTTTAAATAAATAATGTGTTGGAGTATTTGACAAGGAATCAGTTTGATTCAAAACATTACGATAACTTTTTCTCTTGTTTTTCACGAAATTTTTAAAAAAGATATCCATAATTTCAAAAGTTGGGTTTTTTTTACAAATTAAGTGGAAAATGGATTGCTTCCCATTATTTGTTTCCATAATATCAAAATTCTGATCCAAAAAAAATTTGACACAATCAAGATTTAACGAATTTCGGCATAAATAATGGAAGGCATTATTTTTCTCATGATCCTTTTGTTTTAAGGCGTCGTGACTATATTTATCGCAGAGGTTCAGGATCTCAATTGTGGCGCTCCTGAGGCAGATATAATGAAAGGGGGTTTGGCCAAGTCTGTTGGCACATTTGAGCTTGGCCTTGTTTTGTAGGCAATATTTAATGATTTTGAGATCAATCTTGTTGTGCTGTTGGCATAGCGAGAAAAATGGTGTTTCATTGTTCCGATTTCGCAAATTGATGTCGCCCTTCATTTCGATACAAAGCCGAATTAAATCATAAGTTGGCTTGATTTGTTTGCAAATATGGTGAAAGGTCGAATTATTATTGTAATCCTGATCGTTGATTTTGGCGCCACCCTCGAAACACAATTTAATTATTTCAGTTTTTGGGTTTGAAAGAATTAGTTGGTGAACAATCGGTGTCGGGTAATTGATTGAGGTGTGGTTTATGTTTGCGTTGTGATCAAGAAAATATTTAAAAACGTCGATGTCAATGCGAGAGTAATGGCAATAATTCGAAAACGGAGTATTGCCATACATGTCTCTTTGGTTCACATCGGCTCCTTTGGCCAGACACAACTTGATTAGTCCCAGATCCTTATGAGAATCACAAATCATATGAAACGCATTGGCTTTCGCAAAATTGGTGACTTTAATATCACCGATCCCTTCTTCAATACAAAACTTGATCGCTTCATTTGTGGTGGAGTAGTTTTTACACAGCAAATGGAACGCTGTTTGGTTGCCCGAATCCTTTTTATTAAAGTCACCATTATATTGGTGAAATAATTTCACTGACTTGAGAGTGATATGGCTACAACTTCGAGCAAAGGTGTTTAGAAGGGTTGTGCCGTTTTTGTCCATTTGGTTTGGGTTTGCTCCTTTTTGTAAAAAGAGCTCGACTATTTCGTCGATTTGGCCATGATGTGAGCAAATACTCAGAAAATGCCCAAAAATCGTTTTTCCCCCAAAAACTGTATTTACGTTTGTACCATCAAAGTGCTTCAAAAAAAACAAGACAACCGCTTTTTTGGCTCGGTTTTGTATCTGATTGCTTCGAAACAACAAATTGTGGAGTGCAGTTTTCCCTTTGTTATCTGCTTGATTAAAATCCAGCCCTTTCTCGATTAAATATTCGATTAAGGCCAAAGATTTTTCTTTCACTGGCTCACAGCTCATTATATTAACCAGGTTCCTTTGGTAATTGTCCTCTTCATTCACGTCACACCCATTGTTTAAAAAAAATTCAACTTCGGCTGTCGTTGTGTTCCTTTTGATGAGATTTTGCAGCGGTGTTTCTCCAAAAATGTTTCTTTGATTTAATTGTAATCCTCTTTCTATTAAAATTTTGAAGATGTCAAGGTTTTTTTCACATAAACAGATGTACTTGATGTGATATTTTTTTCCTTTTTCCTTTTGAGATCCTTTGTCTTTGTTTTTTTTTTTTGGTTTTGTTGTAGGCGAGAGTTTTTTTTATGTTTTTTTATATGTTTTTTCGGTTAAGAGAAGAAATGTGAGGTTTTTATTTTTGGTTTGGTTGAGCAGTTTTGTTGTAATTATTGAAAAAGATCAAAAGAAAAAGAACTTTTGTCTTTGAGATTCTGATTATTTGCAGGAAATTTCAAATCTAGGAACTTTAAACTAATAGTTTTTTTTTAAAATTTGTTTTGAAAAGATCCTGGACTGTTTGTTGAATTTTCAATGACTTAGTTTGTATTTTGATTAAAGAAAACAATTTTCGCTCAATAAAAATGGAAAAAAGTGTTAATTTCAAAATATCGTTTGAAGAAAAAGGTAATCGAATAATACCTTTTTTAAACTCATTCACATGATAAAAAAACTTGTTCGTGATGTAATTTACAAACCACGATTTTGTAAATGAGTGAGAAACCCCGATCATGGTACAGTGTGAACACAAAAATTTATTTATTTTTGAACAATAGATGGTGGCATTCTTGTGATTACTCATACAAAGCTCACATTTTGGTGTTTTGTGATTTTTTTCTTCAACAAAGGGATAGTGATCGAGAGAACTTTTGTTTTTAATCGCCAATGGTTTGCCTTGGTTCATTACAGTTGACAGAAAGTTGAATAAATATGAAAAAAATAAAATGTTTTTTTCTTGAAATAGATTTTATTTTGAAAATTTTGAATAGTTAGTTTAATATTTTTCAAGGTTGTCGATAAAACTGAAATAAATGTGTCTTATAATCAGCTATTGTCTTAATAATTATCTGAGTTTGGTATTGTGTACTTAATGTTGGCTTTAAATACAGATTTCTTAAGGGACTAATCTCTATTAAATTTTTTTACTAAAAATTTAATAAAGATTGTGAAAATTTTTTGCCAATTACTTAGATTTGAAAATCCGTGTTTGTTTTCAATATTAATCATATTTCTTGAGAAGGAATCCTTATTTAGAAATTGGACAAAAAAATTAAAAAAAATGAGATTAAAACCTTAAAACATTTATAAAACGATTATCGAAATATTTTGCAGTTATAAAAAGAAATATTGATTTTTAAATAGATTATTAAAGTATCACCTGGACAGATTATGGAAACATTGAATACCATAGTTGAGTTGAATAAGTTCAGTTTTATAAAAAGGCCAAAAAGATGAGGTACAATCGGAAAACTTCTTCAAAATTATTTATGTAGAGATTGGAACCCAACAATGAAAATTTGAAAGACAATTAAAATAGATTTTGGAATCCAAAATGTGATCTTGTTACAACAAACCTTTAAATCATTATGAAAATTTATCCACAAGTATTTTTTTTAAGAGAGTAGTAAAATAAAAAATATCTTAACCGTAATTTTGATATTTATCATAAACAAATTAATATATAAAAAACTTACTTTAAGGGACTATTCTCTATATTTTTTTTGGACCAATTTCTAAATAAGGATTCCTTATCGAGAAATATAGTTTAATATTGAAAATGAACTAGGGTTTAAAAATCTAAGTAATTGGCTAAAAATTTTCTCTATATTAAATTTAGGTAAAAAAATTTAATAGAGATAAGACTATCATGAAAAAATTTTTCAAAAAAAAAAAATCAAACATTTACTAATTTTTCACTTTTTGATAACTTCACTTATAATAAACACTATTAGTTAATAAAGGATCTTGGATCAAAAAATACTTTTTAAAGATATTTAACAATTTAAATTGGAAAATTCTATTTTCCAGTAAGATTTTTTTCAAATTTAATAGTAAAAAATTTGAATATTTTTATTTACACAGTTAAGAGGTTATAATCATATATTTTAAAAGTATTTTAAATTTAATAAAAATCTATCAAACTGATAACCAATTATTTGGACTATTATGAAATTATTTATTAATATAAATTTAAAAAAATATTTTTTTTTGATTTTCCAATAATTATCATGAGTAATTTTTTTTCTCTCTTTCAGTTTTATTAGATGAGTACAATGTTTTCATAACTATTAGTTATTACCTATCAAAGTAAATATCTCCAAGTTGAATTAATCTATAATTCGTTCTTCCGTTTATTTGTAGTTTTTTACCCGAAAAATGCCATTTTTTTCTAGACTTGAGACTTTTCAAAATCGTAGTACTATTAACAACAATAAATACAATAGTCTCATGAATTTAAAGTTCTGGAATTTAGATTATATTGCGAATAAACTTTATTATTCAAGATAAAAGGTTAAGGAATGGAGTAGTTTTGTCTAACTTTTTTTTTTTTCAATTTTATTTTTTCATACTAGTGAAGTGCCTTAATCTGGATCTTGAATTTTCAAAATTTGAAAAAATCACACTTTTCAACAATTTAATAGCTATAATTGAAATGGACTTTCAAAATTATTTAAATAATCTTAAGTTTCTTTTGAAATTGAATTTTTGTCTTAGTTATTACAAAAAATTTCTCGTCTGAAGTAATAGAAAATGTTAATTTTATTTTATAAGTGAAATGAATTTTCTATTTTTTAAAAAACATTTTTAAAATCAATAATTAATAGTCATGGCTCATAAATTTTCAAGGTATACTTTGATGGTTTAATGAATTTTGGAATTAAAAAAAAAATTAATATTTGACTACCTTTGGAAATATATGAAAATAACTAAAATTTTCTCATCATTATCTAAATTGGTGGGTTTTTTTTTTTAGAACTGTATATAGAGAAACGAAACTTATTAAGTTTTCTGTAAATAAATTCATAAAATTTAACAATGAAATAACTAACATATGATATTCAACCATTTCACATTCTAATAATATTAAATATGATAATTTTTAATTTCACCGCATATTTATTTTAATTTTCTAAGAAAATATTATTTATCATAAAAAAGTGGTATTTTGACTGGTAAATTCAAAAAAAAATAATATTTGTTTACTAAATAATGGACAAATATAAAAAAATTATTCATTTCAATACTTTTTCTTGTTTTTTTTATGTTTGTTTTTTGTGAATGTATATACCAAATACTTTACTAATGTAAAGAAAATTATGAAGAAACAAATGAAAAATAAAATTTTAATTTGTTTCAAATATAATTCGAAATCATAATTATGGCCCAAGAAATTGTTTTTTCAAATTTATTCTTGTTGTGAATTCAATCTCCAAAGAGTTCATTTTTTTTTTGAATTATTTTTTGACACATTAAGCACCACCAATTATATGAAATTGAAAATTCAAATAAAAATAAATAATTATTTATTACATTTCAACTCACTCATTGTAATAATTAGAAAAATTGTTATTTTACTTTATTGTTTGAAATATTATTTTTCACATTTAGATTATCAAATTTTGTGAATAATTTACAAAAATGGGTAAATGCAGCCAAAATAGAAATAATTCCAAAAAAAATAATTATTGTTCGTATCAAAAAAAAAAAACATATGAACTTTAAAAAAATTATTTAATCAAAATATTTCTCGTTTATAATATTGACAGTATCACTTTTAAGCAAAAAAATTCGAATGGAAATTAAGGTACTCGAATAAAAATTTCGTATTAAATCACATGATTCAAATTCTATTAAAAAAAATTTGTGGAAAAAAAAAATTCCAAATTTTGTACCTTAATTGGTAATTTTTTGTGTGCGGGGGGGGGGGTTTGTTGTTAGTTTATGGCTTTAAGGTGAAACTAAAATTAGGATTATTCATTAATTGGATGAGTATTGATCTTGAATTGGTTGAATTTGATTTCTTCTGTTTTGAAGAACCCAAATTTTAACCTAAAACCAATAAAAAAAAAAAAAAAAATGATCAAAAAAAACCAAATATGTAATTCAATCAATGAAATGAATAAAAAAAACTAATAGAAAAAAAAAGATTTTAATATTTTATAAAATTCACAATTATTTCCAATTTGAATAAAATTGTATTATTGTGATTGTTTGGAATGTTTTAGCTGTATGTAAAATTTTAAATTTTAACCTTGATAAATATTTTAAAATAATTTTTCATATATGTCAAATTTTTTGAAAGAGGACTGTCCATTATCCTTGATTCTATGAAATAATCCTTTAGGTTATTATTTTTATTCTTATGCTGTTTAAAAAACAAATTATTGTCTATTTAAACAATTTACAAACTAAGCTAAAATTCCAATGTATTTTATTCATCACATTCTATTTTTAATTCAGAAAAAAAAATATTTTTTGAATTCTTCTTCATAAATATAGATTTATTTAACAAATTCGTTTGATTATATAATTATTTATTTTTCATTAGATTGGGAATTCAAAATTATTCAGAATCTGATTTTTAATTGAAATTTTTTTCTTGAATTTTTCACTTTTTTTTTAGTGTTGAAATTTTGTAACTGTTTTTTTTTATTCCGTGAATTAAACTCCTTGATTGTAATTTTTGAAATACAATCCTTTGTTTTAGTTCTGTTTAAGATGATTGATACCTATTTTTGTCAGAAAAATTTTGAAAAACAATAAGGTTAAAAGGGTTTGTTGTTAAAAACCAGAAAGAGAAATATGAGGTTCAATTCAAGGATTTGGTGTTCAAACGATACCTATTTCTATTAGATAAAAAATTAATTGAACCAATGAATAATTCAACTTTTTTAAAAATAATATTTGAATAATCTGGGATAATTAAAACTGATGAAGAACTAAAATAATATTGGTAATAAAAATTAAAAGTTTTTGAGTTGGTAACTTTTATTGTTTAATCTATTTTTATTATAATTTTTTTTTTTGGAAATATGATGGAAAATTTTGTTCCCTATATTTTTAAATAAGAAATAATAAGATAGGATTAAATATTTCATTATAAAAAAAGAATTCAGTTGGAAAAAATTGTTTACCTGGCATAATTTTAATAAGTTAATGGAAAAGGGATCTTTCTTGTTTGGCTTACATAAAAGAAAGGATTAGTTTGAAATACATATATTCGTGTATATTTTTTTTTTTTTGGTTTACTTTTTGATTGTTTTCAATGATAAATCTGAACACATTTCTCAAACAAAACCTAATTATATAAAATTAAAAAGTTAATCAAAATAAACATTGAAAAAATTTAGATTCAACTCTGGTTTACTCTTGTTGTGTTCACAAACACATGTATAATGGTATTTTGATTTCAAATTTTCAATATCCTTTGTAACTGAAAAAATAATTTTTCAATAATCTTCAAATGGAAATTTTCAAAAAAGTAAAAATGGTCCTTTTACCTTAATAATTTACTTACCACAAATAAAATTAACTATTAATTTGATATTAAAGAGATTGTAAAAATTAAATTATTGAAAGAAAAGATTGGTACAAGTTCTTGAATTCTATTTCCTGGTCTTCATTCAAAAGGTTAATTGAAAAAAAACAAACAAAATTTTTTTTATCCTTATTTGGTTAAAACAATAATTAATTATTTTGTAATTCTTTATGTTTGTTTATTTCATGTGAATTCTTCAAACAATTCCAAATATGAGTCATCTATTTGAAAAATCGTTTCATTTTTTTTACTTTTAAAATTTGTACCAATAAATGATTTCCGAATTTTTTGTTCTTTCTTCGAGGGGTGATAAAATTATTTATAGAAATTGTAACCTTAAACCCAATCTACTTTGATCCCACAAAGTCTTAATATGTTTTTAATTCTTGTTTAACTTTTTTCCAATTAAAATACCAAAAATGTTTTTGTTTTGTACTTTATTTTCAAAATAGTAAAAAAAGAAATAAAGCACAACTCACCAGAAATACTTTTTCGAAAATTAAAATTTTCAGAAACTGATTGTCCTCCAATCTTTGTAATACCCGCTTTCTCTTTTTTTTTTTTTTTTTTTTTTTCTCGAGATTTTCTTTTTTTTTATTTAATTTTTCTTTTTTTTTTTTTAATTTTTTCTTTTTTTGTGTGAATTTTTCCCTTTCGGCTAAAAAACCAAAAACCAAAAACCAAAAACCAAAAATCCCTATCCGTTTATTACTATCATTTTTTAGAATGAAGACGGAATCAATTATGTGTTTGTAAATCTAAAAGAGATCTATTTTTGTTGCACAAGCATCTCCAATATCTCATCTTCATTTGTCCTCGAGCTTATTTATAGAATGATTGAAATTATTAAGGACTATTGCCAAGACATCAATGAACAAATTCTTCGTAAAAATAACTTATTAATTTACGAACTGGTTGACGAGTTAATTGTAGAAATTAATTCCTTTTCTTTAAACTTTGCATTTTTCTTCAAACCAAAAAAGCTTTCTAAAATTTTTTTTCTTTTCTCTTTTGATCATTAATTTTCTTTTTTGAAATTTCTTTTATTTGGATGGCTTGTGATCTTTAGGATTATGGTTTACCACAACAAACTGTTTCCTTACAATTAGACAAATTTATTTGCAGTACACCAATTCAAAAACAAGATCTTCAAAAATCATTAAAAAAAATTTCAAAAAAAACAAAAGAAAAAATCAAAAACAAAAAGCCTACTTTACTTATTACTTTTGGAGAAACTCAATGTGTTGAAATTAAAAAAGACGTAAATTTTTTTTTTTTTTTTTTTTTTTTTTTGACAATACTTCTGAATAACTTTCAATATTTTTATTTTTGTTGTAAGATTGTTGACTCAACATTTTAGACTGCTTTCTTCGATCCAATAACTTCAATTCAATAATTTCAAATGAAAAACAAATCATTTTTGTGACATATTGTTGAAAAACAGTAAAAACAAATTTATGCAAATTTACTTTTTATTTTTCAAAAAAAGAAAAAAAAATTATTACTGTAAATTGCAAAATAAAAGGGTTAAAATTTTCTTGGCTCTCTGAAATAAAACACAAAAAAAAATAATCCTAAGAAATAAAATAAAGCACTAAAGACCCCAATTCAAAAAGGAAAAAACTTAATACAACCGTTTTTAAAATGTGAGGTCTTGTTAAAAACTTTTCTCAAGTTTTAGATTTTTTGAAAAGTGAAAACTTTTTCATAATCAAAACTTTTTCTCAAGTTTTCTATTTTAAAAAAGTGTGGAGTCAACCTTTAAATAAGGTTTAGGTACTGGGGTCTGAAGGAAATCACCTTTTTTTAAAAAAAAGTCCTCTCTTTAATCAAACAGAAAACGAATTTAAAAAAGTTAAAATTCATAAACAAAAAAAAAAAGTACTCACTTTTTTAGAATGACTAAAGAAATGTTTTAAATTTTTAAAGAGTGTAAATTGTATTCGATCTTTTAAAAAACTTTTTCTGGAAAGATGAGTGAGAATTTTTGTTCAATTTATTTTTCACAACAAATAGTATTCGCTTTCTTTTTTTTTCAAAAACCCAGACTAATTTTTAAACACTTTTTTACTTAGAGGGTTTGTGTCTAATTTTATAAATTGTAAAGTCATTTTTAGAACGCCTAGAGTTGTGCTGGCAACAATTCATTTTCTTGAGATACATTGTTGCCAACAATGAAACTGTTTATTAATTAGAATTTGAATACATCGAACATCTATTTTGACCAAATATATGTTAGATCATCATATTTTTTTTAAAAGGTATAAAAATTAAAAATAACATCAAAAAATCAAAAAATACTCCAAAAAGTTAAAAAATAGGTAACAAAAATGTGTAAAATTATTATAATTATTTTTTAAATCAATCTAAACAATTATTTAACTGAACATAATAGGAGAAAATTGTAAAAATTTAAACATCTAGGGTAAAAAAAAACAATTTCTGAAATTTCAAATTTATCGAAAATATCAGAATCTTCTTGGATTTTGTCTTCTCTTTTTCAGAAGACTAGTAACGAAACAAAACTTTTTTATTTGCGTTTATTGATTGTAATCTTTCAAATTGTTTCCCATTATTCTATTTAGAAATCACAAAAATAGTAGGAGAAATTTAATCAAACATTATTTTATTCCTTTAAAAATTCTTTTAAAACCCCCAAGATGAAACTTATCAGGGTTAAATAATTTTTTAAACACTGTAACTTGATCTTGTGAAAAAAGTGTTATTTTTATACTTTCCTGAAATTCAATATACCGATTTCATTCATTTTTTGAGTTAATCGATTTTGTGTTCAAAAGTTTACTTTCAATTTAATTCAAATAATTTAATTAATATTTCAAAAATTTTGAAAACTATTAAAATCTTTTTGAAAACTATTTAAGTTGTTACTATGATCATTTTCCAATTCAAAAATTGACATTTTTATTTTAAATTCTCAACTATTTTTTCCAATTATATATTAAAAAGTATCACATCTTCTCTAAATCAATTAGAAATGATATTTTTTGGGGTTTAATAAAGGTCTTTCTTTTTGAACTTTGAGATAAAATTGTAATTACTATTATTTTTCAATTAAGAAATTATAATTTTTTATGACAAGTTCTCCAAAAATATTTTTTACTTATTATTAGTTGAAAAAATCAAGATATCAGAAAAATAATTGAAAATTTTTTAGATTTGAGTAAGATATTCTTCATTAAAAGCTTTGAGATAAAATTTAATTTTAATTTATCAGTATGAATACTTTTATTCCAAAGAGTAAAATTTACCAAAAAAAAAAAATGAAACTAATTCTTTTTTTTTATTATTGAAGAGAGGAGATTCAAAAAAATTGCTTCTTGTTTTTCTGAAACTCTAAATTTATTTATTTCGAGATTTTTTTTATCCGAGCTATAATGTAGAAAAGTTTATAACTCACAAGATAGATTTTTCTTTAAAAAATTAAAAAAAAATTTTACTTTGAAACAAAGACAAGAAAAAGAGAAAAAATAAAAGAGATTAAAAAAATAAAAAAAAAAAAAAAAGTAAAAATTTCAAATTTTTTTTTATTTTACACCCCAAACGTTGAATGGGGTTGGTGTTTGTTTCCTTTTTTGTCGAAAATTTCTGAATCAACACCATAATTTGTTTTAATAAATAGGTCTAAATATTTGACCAACTATAGATCAAATGAAAAAGGATACTTTATTAAGTTTTAAATTAAAACCTTATATATAAGGGTATATAAAAAGATATAAATTGCTGAGTTTTTAAAAATAAGAATTTTCTTTTTGTTAGTTTACTTTTCTTTCTGCTTTGCTTTTTTTTTGTTTTTTACAAATTTTCCAATTCTTGTTTTTGCAAAATCCAAGTACGATATCTACCCGACTTTACAGCATTAACCTATTCAAGTACCCACTGTACATATTGTAAGGAAAGTTCGATTACTGACCAGGCAGATTGTAAGAAAAGTCTGTTCGATTTGACCCACTTCAGTTGGTTTCAAATTGCTTCAGTTAGATTCCTTTCTCTTCAGTTCACTACAGAGAAAAAATAAATTCTGAAAATTAAAGTTAGCCAAAACTAAATATTTGATTTCAATTCACCATCTTTTAATATTTTTTTCAAAGTTATGGTAATTTTATGTCATTAAGAAAAGATAGCTATTAAACTAATTAAGATTCGAATAATCCCCTTTTTCAAAATTCTCGACTTTTGAAAAAAACACCAATTTTTGGGGTATTTTTATTTTGAAATTAGTTGCAATGAATGAACTTTATATTTACATTAAGTAAGAAAAAATAATAAATTTTAAAACAATTTGCAGAAAAAAACAGGGAATATATATAAAAACTCAAACATGAAAAAAAAATAAAATGATAAAAAAATTCTAAAAAAAGAAAAAAAATTATTTTTTCAATTTAATTTAGCAATATATTTTGAAAGAAATATTTTATTTAATTTTAAAATTGAAAAATATGATTCTTTTTACTATTAAAAAAATAATTCAAATAATCTCTCCGCTAAGTCAAATAAAAATTTTACAATTAACAAAAAACGAAAAAAATATTACTGAAAATTTTCATTTTTTACAATCCCTATTAATATCTATTAAAGTTGTAAACCTTTTTCAAAATTGTTATGTATAATAATGTTTATTATATGATTATATTTTAAAAATACAAAATTTTGAGATTTTTTTTTGAAAAAATTTTCCTTGTCTTGTGATGTTATGTTGTGTTTTGTTGCTTAATCCCAGTTCAATTCATTTAAGATCTACTCATGAAAAGGTTACCAATTCTTAGAATGTGTTTGTATTTCTTATACCCCCACCAAACACCCTTAAACAAAAATAAAAGAAAACGACTTAAAAAAGGGAATTTGGAAAAAGTATAAAAAATAAAAACTTGATTTTTTAATCAAAATAATAATTTTAAAAAAAACATAACCACAGTTTTCCAGAATTTAATGGGATAGAATAAATCATAGAATTTTATTCAATCATCTGAATTCTTGAAAACCAAATACATTTACAAATATTAGAAATCAATAATTCATTAAAACTGTAATTATAAATTTCTTTTTTTTAGTTCATTTAAATTTTTTGCAGTTTCAATAAATTCTATTATTTTTTCATGTATTAAATTTTATTAATTTTTCTAAATAAGGCAGAGACAAATTTTGTTATTTTCTTTTTTTAATGTAAAATTTTTTTTAATTACTGAAATTACCTTATTTTCAATTTTGAATTTTGTTTTCTCTTCAATAAGAATTGTGGTATTTCTGTGCTCATTTTACATGTTTCAATAATACATTAATAAACCCAAAAATTTAAATTTTTCATTTTATTATCATTAACGAAGGTATATATAAAGGAATATCTTACAGTCCTTGATTGCAGATGATAAATTAGTAATTTAGATAGTAAGAAATATTTTTTTTGGAATCAGACACGTTCCAAGTTTTTAATAGGTTAAAAAAACAAAAAGAAGAATTAAAAAAAAAAAAAAAAAAAGCAATTTATCCAACAAAAAAATATGTGAATGATTTTTGTAAAAAGCCATTAGTAAAAAATTAAAAAAAAAAAAGAAAACAATGCTATCTTAAATTAAGAACACCTCTTAATCAAAACCACAATCCTTTTATTTGAAAATTTGATAAATGATCATTCATGATCATTTGGGGGTTAGTTGTTTAATTGTTGTAATTTCAATTTCTTCTTGTTGAATTTGTTTGCTTTAAGCCTTTGTACAATTTTTGCTTTTTTTTTTTTTTTTTTTTTTTAATAATTACAAAATTATAAATACTTTTGTGTTTCAGTATCAGAGTATTAGCAAGTAACCACTTGATCTTTTTCCTTTTTAACTCTTCTTCTCAATAAAAAGTAAATTCATCCAAGTTAAAAAAAGGAAAAATATGAAAGTTTTTATTTTATAATTATATCTTTCGAAACGAGAAGTGAATTGGCTTGATATAAAAGCATTTAATAATCTAATAAAAGCCCAATTTCTCATTTTCTTCAAAACATTTGTAAACTAAATATTCTAATTTCTCTTCATTCTTTAGGGCGAAATAATCCGAAACGAAGTTATGGGGAAAATTACTATGGACAATCAAGTCAAAGAATCAACTGATCTAACAATTGAATTTAAACCCTTTTTACTTGGCAAAGATGTGCAAAATAAATATAGATACACCGACACGATGATTGAAGACATATTAATCAATATCCCATGCAATTCTAATAATTTGCAAAAGCCCTCACCATATGTTTATATCCCAAGGCTACCCTTTGGGCATTATACGTTTATGAATTACCGTACCTCTGGATCAAAAATCATCAAACCGTTCCTTTTTAGTATCAATGTTGCGACTTTTACTAAAAATAAGATTGATTTGGTCGTAACTTTAAAAAGTACCTATTTAAAAAAATTTTTTGGCCCCGTGACAGTTGAAATCCCAACACCCGAAGACGCATTGTCAGTTTCTTCAACGTTGTCAGATAACGTTGGACAAAAAGTTGTTTTTAATTCAAAAAAGAGAAAAATTATTTGGAATTTTGAAAAGTTAAATGGTGGGCGCGATGAAACCCTTGAGGCAGGAATCATTCTCCGTTCTGGTATTGAAAATTTAAAAAAGGTTAGAAGCCAACTTGGCCCATTATCTTTAACATACAATTTACCGAAATTTTCATTGTCTGGATTTGATATTTCTCGTGTATCTTCTTCAAATATGAAAAGATTCCCAAATATAATTAGAAATCTTAATATCTTTTCAAGATCTAATTCTTATATAGTTCATTTTTAAGGAAAAAAAAACAATTCTTTTTTTTTTATATTTTTTTAAACATCACCCGAACTTTAAATTTTTTTTTCTATTTTGATAAATGTTTTTTTCTATTTTGATAAATTTTTTTTTCTATTTTGATAAATTTTTTTTTGATTATTTTACTCTTAATTTTTACTTCATTTTATCATTTTTGTTTAAAAAAATATAGCTATTTAGAAATCCATTTTTAACAATTTTTAATTTTATTAATCAAAATAAATAAAGAAATTAAAAAAAGAGCCATTAGTATTACTAAGAAATAAATGTTTAGTTTTTATTTTAAACATCATTATGATTTGTCAAAAGGTGGAATTTCAAATAATAATGTTGAGATCCAGAAGATCTTGAATATTTTGTGCTTTGTTTGAGATAAAGCCATATTTCAATAGCAGTTATCAGACTAATGTGGAATAATCAATAAAAAAACAAAGTTTGATGTATTTCTGAAAATTGTTTTGAACAACCCAACATGAAGTTTGATAAATATTATTGATATAAAATCGAGATCAGAGAAAAAAAATTTTGTTCATAATAAGATTAAAAATAAATTCAATCTCAAATCAAAATTTTTTAGCGACATTTTTTTATAATGTTTTTATTTATTAAGAACTTGGGATTTTTTTTTTCAGAAAACAACAAGATAAAAGTTGATAACACTCAGAGGTAATAAGTTGGATTTTTAGAATATTCTTTATCAAATGAAGCATTTATAAATATCCAACAAACATGAAAATTTAATGAGCTGATTGTTTGGATATAAGTTGATTTAATATTATTTTGATAAAATTTTTTAAATATTATATAGATTAATACAGTCAGTTTCACTTTTAAGGCACAAACTTTCAACGAAATTTAAGGCACAAAAAAATCTCAAATTAAGGTACAAAATTTGCAATTTCATTTTTTACAATTTATTTTTACTAGAATTTGAATTTTGTGCTTTAATTTGAAATTTTTATTGTGCCTTAAATTTCGTTGAAAGTTTGTGCCTTAAAAGTGAAACTGACTGTATCAGAAATTCTCTTTCTTTTTAATTATAGGGTTTTATTATTATAATATCAAAAAGGAAATTGTAATTTTTTTTAAAAATGTCAAAAAAAAAAATAAAGTTTGAAAAAAATATTTCAATTTTATTATTATTATCTATACAGTAGTTAAAATTCTGATTTTTAAAGAATTAACTTGAGAAATTAGATTCAAAAATGAAAAAAAAATAAAAAAGGAATTACATTTTATTTGTTATAAAAATGTATTCACAAATATAATAAAAGTGGAGAAATTGATTTGAAAAAATATTCCAAACCCAATAATAATTCAAAATAATTCTTTAAGAAATTATTATTATTATTATTTCTTTTAGAAAATATAAAATAATAAAATTTTATACAAAAAAAAAAATTTAAAAGGTTATTCTTAGATGAATATACCAAAAAGATCTTTAATATGATTTATTAAATTTCTTACAATTATTTTTTTTGTCTATAGTTTTCGATCAATTCTTTTATTATTTAAAAATTGGATTTAATAAAGAATAATTAATACTATAAAATTAAAAATTAAAAACATTTGAAATGGTGAAAAAAGGATAAATTTGGGTAAATATTCATGACTATTAGAGTTTTTTCTTGATTTTTAAAAAATATGAAAAGGAATTCAGTAAAATCAAAAAAAAAATATTCTATTCTTTTAAATCAAAAAAAAAAAAAGCAATGGTACTGGGTATCCAATTATTAATCACATATTGTGGGATTTATTTTTAATATAATAATTTTTTTAATAGGGTTTTTTTTTACAAGTAAATTCAGGAGATGTGACCACAAATATGGTTGAGTGTAAAAAATTTTTTTAATTCTGATTTTATTTCAAAAATCCACTGATCATTTTATCTTAAAATTAATTAAAAAAAAAGTTAGAGATATTTTTGATAATTAAAATTAGTTCAGTATAGTATTTGATTTTCTTCTAATTTACTTAATTAAATTAATATAAGAACAATTTTTCTGAATTCAAAAGTAAAAAAGAAAAATATTGTGTTTTACTTAATTCTTTCGAATTCTGGAAATCTTAAAGATAGTGGAAATTTTTTTAATTTAGTTATGCAAATGATATTAGAATTATTTTATATCACTAGTTTATTGATTTTTCAACTTTCCCTTTATTATTCTGATAAATTTACTTTGATCACTCCTTTCTCTAAATAACTACAATAAAAAAAAAAAAAAAAAGGATTTTCAGTTTTTGGAAATAACTATATTGAAATTTATGTTTTAATTATTTAAGTTATAATTAGAATTATATATATATATATATATATATATTGGAATATATTTTTGGGATTGAAATTTTAATAAATTTTTAAAATGAAATTAAATTTGCAATGAAAAAAAAATTGTCAAGTTATTATTCTTGAATAAGAGTAAATTATACTTTTAATGTTCTTTTACTTGAATTCTAAAAGGAACCTTATATATAAAATCATGGATTTTCAAATTATTCAAAAAAAATAGATCTAAAATTATTTTTATAGTTGAAAGGTAAAAAAAAATTGAATAAGGAAAGAAAAAAATTAAAGTTAAAAAGGGTTTATTGAAATACTTGTGAAACAATAAAATTATAATAATAATAATAATATACATAACAATTATACTTTAATTAAGAATACACAACAATCACATTCAGGTTACTTTTAATTAATTATATTAAGTTTGATAATTGAACAAGAATGTTCATTTCAGGAGTTTGTTGTTTTATTGCTTTAATTTCATTTTTCGATTTGATCTGATTTTTTTTAACTACTTGTATTTTTTTTTTTTTTTTTTTCATTTTATCTTTAAGTTACTTGTACTTTCAAATTCTAATATCTTGCTATTCGAAAATGACAACTTGATCTTTTTCTCATTTATCTTTCTTTCTTAATAAAAAGAAAAATCTAGCTAGATAAAAAATAGAAAAAAAATAAAAAAAGTTAAATTGATTGTAATTATAATAATGTCAGCAATTAGTCAATTTTTTGAAATATTTTTTCACTTCTTGTCCATAGATCATTAAAGAGATTTTAAATTACAATTACTCTAATTTATTTAAAGCAAATATTCAACTTCTAACGGGGTAGTGTCATCATTGTTGCGTCTATAAAAATCATTTGTAAATTTTATTTAATCACAAGGATATCAGTACACTATAGTTCAAATTCCAAGTAAAAAAATCAAATGATAAATATTATTAAACAATATATTATTACATTTTTTACTAATGATTTCAATTCAAATTTGTAACTTTTTTTAATTATTTTTTTTTTTTTTTAATTCCTTTTCCAAATCTAAAAAAATAGAAACTCAAATAATAGTTTTATAAGTATTTGACAATTTATATTTAGAATTTCCTTCAAAAAGTAATTGTTTTTTTCAATTTTGTATTGCCATGGATTAACTCAAGAATTATTAAAATAAAAAACGGAAATATTTATTTCTAAAGTTTCTTTTCTATAACGCCAATTGGATTTTCAAATTATTTTGTGATATTTTGAGAAATATTTTGCCAAAAATATCAATTGATTTATTTATTTAATTTTTTAAAAGATATAGATATTTTTAGTGCTAATCATATAAATTTTGTCTGAAGTTTTAAATAAAATATATTACAACTTTAAATTCTTTTCATTTATGAGTCAACCTTTAATTGTTTGAGATTACAGATTTTTTTCTGAAATTCTTGGAATTTTTTCCTACTTCTATGATCGTTTTTAGAATTGAAAATATCAACTTATCAGGCTACTTGACTAATCAATTTTTTAGAGTTCTTTGAATAATAGGGAACAAATACAATTTACCTTCAAAATCTATACACCTTAATTTTAGACTCCTATATGGAATACACTAGCACTTAAGCTTTATTTCATTTGATAAGAATAATCAAAAAACAGAAAAAATTCACTATTTCAATTGTTCACAATTAAATCACATAAAAGTAAAATTGAACAGTACTTGATTTTTGGTTTGATCTGATGTTTTGGATTCTATTTTTTATTGAAAACCCCATCTAATTTGTGGACTAGCTTCAAATTGAAGGATCAAATAACTTAATAAAATCGAGATGAAAACCTATCTTGTATGGTTTCTACCATTTTAGCTTATTTGGTCATTTTTTTTTCATGAGTATTGATTTGACACATCTCAAAATTGCACAAAGTACTCTCAATTTCCAATTTCTTTTCTTCACTTCAAATTTTTTGGTTGAGATAAATAAGTACGATAAAAGATTTCTTTGTATTTGGAAATGTTCGTAAAAAACTTCGTCCTTGTAAACTTTCTCAAAAGTACGAGATCACAAAATTATAAATAAATTCATGTTTAAACCGATATTTAACAAAACAATAAGATACTCACTAAAATAAAAAGAAAAAAAAAAAAAACATTTATTTTTTCCAAGACTTTTCATCTTCTTGTTCTTCTGGGAACAACTTATGGCAGAGAAGAAGAAACTCCAAAACCTTTTAAAAATTACAAAAGAACTCGCCATTAGTGGTGCTGATCCACATCTTCTGGATTGTGAAAATTCCTCACCATATTCCTTAATGAAAGAAACAATTGTTGCAAATCTCTTTGATGGTATTCAAGCATATGATGAAGACTTTCTCGATCTTCTGAAAAGCGAAGAATTTGCGGACTTCACGATCCATGGATGTAAGTGTCACAAGTTAATTGTTGAACTTCGGAGCAACAAAACCGCTCGAGAATTGAATTTTTTCTTTCAGAAACTAAAGAACAAAGAGATGACCAAATTGTTTTTAAGTTGGTGTTATGGTGGGAAAATCTCTGAAGAGCAGCCACCAGAATTTTTTTCCGAACTTGGTATCGAAGAGCCCTTCAGGAAAAGGCTACGCTTCGATCTCCAAAAGCTTTACCACCAAGAGGAATCCAAGGACTTTACAATTATTTGCCACAAAAAAAGGATCAAAGTTCACACATTGGTTCTTTATGCAAGATCTGGCTTGTTTAGAGGCTTATTCCAGGCCACAACAAACACCACACAAGTTCAGGATTATTCAAAAAAAGCAGCAAAAACTTTAAATACATTAGTAAAATATTTATATTACGATTCCCTTGACGAAAGCCTTGAAGACGAGCAAATCCTTGTTGAGTTGCAAGACTCAATTGACTACTATCAATTAAACGAAAAATCGACGCTCAAATACTTACTTGAATACCATAAAATATTTAATAAATAAACAATTTGTATTAATAATCATTTGAATTATTTTTATTGTTCATTTACCACAATTATTGAAACCATTTACAATTTCATTCAATTCGTAACTTGTTAATTTCTTTAAAGGGAGGGGGGGGTAAGGAATTTGTTTGTCTGAATAACTGTTGTTTTATGAGTTGGCGTGATTGAGAAAAAACAAAAAAATAAATTAAATGTTAGCTTGATTTAGATAAAAAAAAGATCAACACAATGAATAATTGAGGTACCTTATTGAAAAAGAAAAGCAAGACTAATTAGTATTTATTGTAAAATAAAAAGATCAAAATTTTTACAAAGCAGCCCAAAATAATCACAATTTCAAGAATTAAAATAAATCATCAAAAGTCCAATTCTCGAAAAAGAGGAATTAATAATTTAAAATTGATTTTAAGGACTATTCGAATTTTATGCTCTGTGAGGGTTGAAATAAAATACTATAAACGGAAAAAAAGCTTTAAAAGACAATGAATTGAGGAAAAGTCAAAATATTGCAATTTTTGTATTGTTTTGATTTTGCTTGAAAAATCATTTATTGATCCAAAAACTTTTTAAATTTCCCGAACAAAACAAGGCAAAACTAAAAAGCTATTTTTTTTGATATTAAGAAAATGCCACTCCACTTTCTTTTCAAGTATATTTATACTCTCTCGCTACACTCTAACATACTTGAAAAAAAAGTGGGGTGACATTTTCCTAATGTAATTTTTTTACTTCAAAATTTGTGAGAATAATTTGGATTTGATAAAGGAAAATTGTTTTTTGCCCAACTCAAAATTTTGTAAAAAAAAACCTAAATTTTTCAAGTTAGCAAGATCCCTTTGATCAATTTTCTTTTAAGTCTTTAAATATGTTACTAGGTGGGAAAATAGTATTCACTAACCATAAAATTCGAATAATCCTTAAGGAATTAAGGGATTAGCTTCACCCTAGATTTCTCTATAATCAAAGTATGTTGTAATTGGGTGTAAATGATATTAGTGCACCATGGCTCAAATAGCTCGAAAAAATCTATTCTAAATCTTATTTCACAATAAATTATTACATTTTTTACTAATGATCACTATGAAAAAAGTTTCATTTTGAAAATTATTTTTTTTTATTTCCTTTTCCAAATCTAAAAATAAAAACCCAATAATAGTATTCTGGTGTTTAATAATTTAGATTTAGAACTTCCAAAAGTAACTATTTTTATAATTTCTTAATTTCAAAGATTAGCTTTATAATCATTAAAATAAACGCACAAAGACTGTTTGTTTTTGTTTGTTTTTGATAAAGATACTTGTAACATCAATATATTTCCATAATTTGAGAAATAATTTGTCAAAAATATTTATTTGTTCATTATTTAATTTTTTAAAAAAAAAGAATTTTTTAGTAACTAATCTACATTTTGCCACAAATTTAAGAAAGATATTTTGTGACTTTATAGTCTGTATATTGATAATTCAGCCTTTAAATTTATGGCGAAATGCAAATTTTATTCTGAAATTGCTGGATTTTTTACTAATACATTGATCATTATTAATTGATGAGGATCAACAAATAGTACTACTTGACTAATCGATTTTTTATAAACATTTGAACCATGTAAAACAAATGTGGTCAAACCCCAATAACAACATTTTTGATCATAGGTTTCTCCTTGGTAGATGCTAATCCCTTAAATAATTGAAATTTTAACTGATTTGAAAACCTTTTTTGGAAAGCTGAATGAAAATTTTGTTCTATTTATTTTGCAACAAATAGCAATAAAAAGAAAAGATAAAGGGTGATTGAAAAAATAGAACAAGGCATAAATAGAAGAAAAATTGTGATCACTTTTTTTACTTGGCAACACGTTTGTTTTTTTGAAATTGTTCAACATTTTGAAAGTATATAAAAAAAAATCCAAAATACAATAACTTTGATTACATTAGTTTTTATGATTTTCTCTTTTAAAAATATGCAATTTACACAACTTTTCATTTTTGGATTTTCATAAAAAGAGTTTCAGGTTTTTGAAAGCTAATAAATTTTTTTGTTTTAGATAACTTTCAAAAAAATTCAATTAAATTTCAAAATGTTATCTTTTGTTAATTATTTTTTTTTTCCCTTTTTTTGGCTTATAAAGGTTTGTATCAAGTATTTGAATTTTAAAAAAATCTGAAAGAATATCAGAGACTGAAATCTTGCATGCTGTCAGTTTAAAAGTGGAACTGACTGTATTGAAAATCCAAATTAACTAAGAAAAAATTGAGGTTTTGTAATTTCTTTTCAAATCAATACATTTATTACTAAAGAATCTTATAGTAATCAATTTTATTTTTTTAAAAAGAAATAAAGACTTTTTAAATTAGGCATTCTAATAAAAGTTTTCTTAAAATTATTTTAACCATTTGATTTTTTTTTTCCAAAATTTATTGTGAAGTTGAGATATTTATGTTATGAATATATCTTTCTATAATAAAATGTATTATTTATCCTTTTTTCTAAACAATAGTTTGTTGGTTGATTATTAAAAAAAAAAAAAAAAGTGAATTTAACATTTGTTACTGGGCAGCCTAAAGTGAAATGGGGTTAAGAAAGAAACGATAAAAATTTTGACAATTAAATTTTTTTTGTAAAAAATGATTTTTTGAAAAGATAACAACATTTTCAAATTAATTTTCACAAATCAGTAACATTTTTGAAATACAAATACACAGAAACAAAAAATCTAAAAAATGATTTGCAACATTGTTATTACTAAAAAAAATTACCCACTTTCAACTCTTGAACCAATCTTACTTTCTCTGTTAATTGTTTTTCCAAAATTATTACCGTTGTTTGAATAGTGTCAAAAAATCATGAAAAAAGCTTTGAAAAATTAAATTTTAGATAACTTGAAGAACATCTCAAAAGCGAATCAGTTGACAAAAAAATTTTATATAACAAAAATTTCACAATTTAATTTTATATTACGAATATCTCCCAGAAATATTACTGATTTTGTGAATCTTTTTCAATAACAATATTTTGAGAAATATGATATTGGAACTCCTGAAAAAATATTTAATTATTTTCCACAGGATATCATACTTATTTTTATAGCAAAAAAACTATATTTTCTTTTTATTTTATGAAATTTTATTTTTCATTTTTTTTTGTGAAAAATGTATGAATGATTCAACAAAATTTGAAAATGCTAATGTTTTCAAAATTAAAAAAATAAAAAGTTTAAAATCGATAATTTTCACTGTTTGTTCATTTTAATAACAATAAAATATTTTATAAGTGGTCTTACAAGAATTTTGATATAATATCAATGTATAGTTATGAAAGTAGTTATTAAAAAGATTGAAAAATGATCTTTCTTTTTATTTATCGTACATTTTAAAATAAAAAATATAGTATTTAATATTTTTAAAACAAATTTTTTCAACTATTTGGATGAAATTATAAAGAAGATAACATAAGTTAAATTCAAAGGTGCTTTTATTTAATCTAGTTGTATTACACTTAAATTTATCAAAGAAAGCGATAATTGGTAACAATATTAGTTGATATACAGTAAGTTCTACATTTAAGACTCAAATTTTCAACACAATTTAAGGTATAAAAGATTCCGAATTAATGTATAAAATTGAAATTCTAGTAAAATAATTTGAATAACAAAAAATATTCCAAAAAATGTGCCTTAATTTGAGATTATTTAGATCTTTACATTGCATTGAAAGTTTTTGTCCTAAAAGGAGAACTAAGGGTAGATTTCTGATAAATTTATTATCAAAAAAACGAAATTCTTTAAAAGATCAAATAAGAAAACTCTCAGAAATATTGACTTACATTTTGATAATTATTTAGATAAAAAAAATATTAAATTGAAATGAAATTACTAAAATTTTTGATCAACTTCAAGTGTTAATTAAAAATATTCACATAGTGTAAAAATAATCTAACCTACAAAATTCATAAGAAATTGGGTATATGATTAAATATTTAATTAAATTTTATCTTGGAAGTTTTAAAAAGAAAATGCTGATTTGAATATGAAAAGGATATTTTTGTCTAAAAATTTACAAACATTAATGTATTTATCTTCAAAAACAATCAACAACACGTTTTCAAAATAATTGGGCTATTAAAAATCAAATATTGAAAATAAATAATTTTTTAAATTGAAATTATCTATTATATAAAAAAAATTATAATTTTAATATTTCGCCCTATACACTAGAAATATTTATTTTTCTACTAAATATAGAATAAAAAAAAGTAAAAAATTTAATGAAAAAAAATTGGGACATTTATTATGAAATTTAGTTTATTTCCTAAACTTATAAATAAAACAAAATCAAAATATTTTTAATTTAATTCAAAGAAACAAAAAATATATGGGGAAATGATTTTTACCAAAATAAAATTCATAAAAATAGGGTTTAAAATGGGTAGATCTTTTATTATTTAGAAAAAAAAAAATGATTGGGCATAAATGAAAAATTAAAAAAAAAAGATGTGGGTATGTACAATAAAAATTCAAAAAGAAAAAAAAGTAATTTGGAAGGTCTTCAAAATGAAAATTCATCGAAAAATATTCAAGAAAATTACTTGAAAAGATATAAAACAAGGAATTGAATTGCAATTAAGAGAATGGCTAGAGTTTGTTTGGGTGCTGGATCAGAGACTAATTTATATTTATAAGACTTTCCTTTGTCAAAATCTGGAATACATAAATTATAAAGAATTTTTATTTTATTACAATTATCGCATTCTGTGTTGACATCACAATGATAGGCATTAAAGTGGTATTTATCTTGTGTTTCCCATCGCGCTGAACTTTCTTCAAAATGATAACACCTTTCATCAATCACAACTAGATCTGTTTCATAGCAAAATAAAATTAAAGAAATATGATTTATTAAAAGTTTTAAGTTATCAATTTAAAATTTTGAGAAAAAAGAAAAAAAAAAAAAAACATGTAGAACATTAATCACCTGTGTATTTTCCTTTACAACTTGTCGATTCATTATATACTTTAGCGTGAATATAGGCTGTTTCGAAGGTGTTAATTTCTAATTGATCATAGTACTGTGATTCTTCCTTGTCTTTTTCTGGGTAGCATGATTCATAGTTCATTGTATAGGTGTTGCTACATTCACAATCGTCTTCATAATCACAGAAAACGACTGTAAAACTTTGTACACCATCTTCCTTCGTGTTGGAATCAGAGCCCATAAATTCAGATCTTTCAGATTCAGATTCCTCAGATTCAGATTCCTCAGATTCAGATTCCTCAGACTCAGATTCTGTCAGTTCTGTGGATGTGTATAGAATCGAATTTGTGAGATTTTTATAACAATGATCCTCAAGAATTGTTAATTCTCGATAATTCCCTTGACATTCTGTACTTTCCATATAATGTGTTGTATGCAAAAATTTGACAATGTTTTCCTCAGCATCTACAACGTCTTCTGTTGAGCAAAGTATACTTATGAGTGAAATAGAAAACAGTAAGGTGAAAAGAAGAGGTTTCATTATGGAATTAATTTTATAGTAAAAAAACTTTAGTTTCTCAAAATTATTTATTTGGAGAAAAAATAGATTTCTTATTTTGTTTTTTTTTAAAAGGATGGTGAATTTAGATATTTAAAAAAATCTTATTTTGATTATTAGAGTCGCGTTTTTTTGGGTTAAAATATCTATAAAAAAAGAATTTTTATACTTGAAAAAAAAATAATTTTGATTCAAAAGAATTACAATCATGAATGATCTATTATTTTCTCTTTTCTAAATATGAAATTTAAAATAAGAGTTTCGAGAGTATTATTTTTCATTTCAATTTTGTAAAAATGTACTGGTAAATATATTTCTATTTTTTTTTGACCAAAAATAAACTGTTATCTCAAAAAAAAATGATCTTGAGGATAAAAAGACAAAACAATGACTCCAATTTTTAACTCACTTAAGCTTGAATTTCTTTGAATTATTATTTTTTTTTATTCCTTCAACAATAAAAACGACATTACTATTGAAGTCATATTTGAATGTTACTTTACTGTATTTTTTTGTTTTTTTATTTTAAAAATCAAACAAAATTTCAGGTTTTAACACTTGACATATTCAAAAAAAACAGAAAGTTTCAAAACAATTTTCAAAGACAAAAAGATTATTTTCATTGAATTTTTCAATGAAGGTAACATTTTTGATTGATTTTATTTTCTAAAGATAATCCTGGTGAAAAATTAAAAAAATTCCTGAATAAGAATTGAGTTGTTGAATAGAAAGTAGTTGGAAGAATTTTATAGTAAAGTTTCTTTTTATGAACCAAGAAAAAAAGTTTTTGTTGAATATAATTCTTTCTATTTAATTTAATTGTTGATAATTTTACTTGTTATCATTTTTTGATTAGATTTCTCTTTCAAATCAAAAGAATACTATTAACCAATCTTATTTCTACGCAGTAAATAAATATTGATCAGAATTTTTTTTCAGACCACTAATCTTCTAATTATCTTGTAAAAGAGTGGATTTTTTGTTTTTATTGATCTCATTCTCAAAATGTTTTGAAGCAAATGAAAATTAAAAAAAAAAATTTATTCAAATTTATTAAACTGTTGAGAGAAAAATGTTGGACAGAGAAAAATAGTTGAACATTACTGAAAATGATTTTTAATTTCAATCGTTTGTGAAATAACTAAAGAAAATAACAATAGTCTACTTATTAGAATAACGACTAATGTAATTCTACTTTTTAAATACCTTATCTCTTATAATCTAAAGCAAATTTAAAAATTACTATTTTCAGAATTAATAGTAAACTTTCCTAAAACTTGAATTTTTGTTAAAATAGCATGATCTACTTTGGTTATCAACCATTCAAATGAGTATTCGACATACACCACGGATTAATGAACTTTTAACACATTTAAACCTGAATTTATATAAAATTCACCTAGTTATCAAAAGGATTTGATTTTCAATGTTACTAAGGTTCCCAATTAAAAATGGTTGGAAACCATTTTTCTGTTTCCCACTTTTTTCTCTCAACAGTAAAATTATAAAATTGAAAATTTTTGAGAAATTTTAAAGATCTGTTGGGAATTTTTGATCAACGAAATAAGTTCAAAATTTTCCCTAATTATATTTGTCTTTTTTTGTTTGTTGTTTGATCTTTTAAATAATTTCAAAAGTTTTCATCAAATAATAGAAAAAAAAAATAAAAAGAGTACAATATTATCTACTAACTTTTATTTTGTATAAAGATGATTAGGGTTACTTGATTCAAATTTTATAAATTCCAGAGTTTAAATAAGGTGTTTGAAGATAGTACGGTTATTAGAAATATATATATATATATATATAGATAGATAGATAGATAGATAGATATAGATATATTTTTTTTTTAGACCATCATCAAAAAACAAAATTTTTTAAAGTTTTCTTTTGTAATGAATAGAGGACTTTTTAAAAAGCTATTCTCTTCTTAATTCATTCTCTATCATGCATTTAAAGATTTTTTCATCGCTTTATTACTATATAAAACTTCAAAAAAAGTTTTAATTGTGTAATTTCAAAATAAAAAAAAAATCTTCTCTTTTTTAAAATAATAAACTTTAAAAAAAAATTAAAAAGGTTATTACTATTTCAAAATGACTCTAATAATATTCCCAATAGTGTAATTATTAAGATGAATCGGTTTTTTTTTTTTTTTTTTTTTTTTTGGGGGGGGGCGTGCTAAGTAATTTTGAAGTAATTTGATGATTTTAAAAAAGATCTTCTTTTAGAGACATAATAAAAAAAATACTCCTGAAAGTTTATAAATTCATCATTATAAGCAAAAATAATTATAAAAATAATTTTTTTTTGGATTTATCTGTTTTTTTTGTTTTGTGTCTACTTTTTTTTCATGGATTTTCTTTGAGAGAATCTTTTCAATTATTTATATATTGTTCTTGTTTAAAGCTTTCCAAAAATTTATCATCTTAATTTGAATAAAATTTTTAGGTTTTTTTTATGTTAAATAAAAGGATAATATTTCACAATTATTTTCATTTCAGAACAATTAATATCTCTACATATCATTATTCAAAGATAGAAATTTGGTATTTAGTACGAAATTTTTCTGATTGGGATAAATTTCTTGTTTTAATACGGTTTTTCAGGTTGTTTTAGAATTTTTTTAAACTGTTCATAACTTTTCCAGCTTTTATTTGAATTTCGTGAATTTTTAATATAATTTGTGAGAAATTTAGTTTTACATATTAGTATTTGTTCTTTTTATAGGTTGAAAAAAAGCTATTTCCAAGAAATTGGGGGCAAATTGGGTTTAATATATATATATATATATATATATATATATATAAATTAAACTGAATCTTCAAAAAACTATTTAAATATACAAAATCATTAACTTTCATTGATGGGTACTGTTTAATATTTCAATTTCTTTCTTAGTATTGTATTGTATAAATAAAATATATTAAATTTCCTGATCTCACTTTTATCTAATAATTTTTATGTGTTAAAATTGATAAGTTATTTTCTTTTTGATCGAAAAAATCATTTTCATACCCTTTATAATCACAAAAAAAAAAAAAATTAAAATATAATTAAAAACATATAACTACATTTTATTGTACAAAAAACTACTTGTATTCTTTCCATATTTACATTTTTTTTAATAAAATTTGTCGTACATTGCTTTAACCAAAAAAACATATTATTTTCTTTTTCATTTTTGGGAATATTTCAACAAAGATATTTTGAAATAAACATCTTAGTCGTTGTTTCAATTCGTATTAATATTAAACTTAATTTAATATTGTCGATTAACGATCACCATCACTAACGAAGATGTTTTTTCATGAAATGTAAAAAAAATCCCATCTTTTTTGGAAATATATAAATTCAAATTGTTTCCTTTTAATATATATGTATATCACAGGTATGAAGTTTTTTTGATTATTTTAAAAATATTTTATAACTGTGAGCGACCTGTAACTTTTGTTTGTCTGGTATATATCTATCAGAAAAGTTAGATCAAAGCCCAAAAAAATTCCTTGAGCTGATCTAATTTGGAATTGGTAAAAAAGTTAGATTTTGACTACTTTTCTTCCCCAATTAATAATTAAAAAAAAAATAATTCATTTTCTCAGTGTTTATAGAGTTTACAATTCTCACGTGTTTAAATGAAAAACTGCCTTCTTCATGTTTTGGTGATTTCAAAATCGAAATTAAAATTATTTTATTGGTGTTAACAGCAAAACCTCCAACTTAAATTGGAAATCGCTTATGCTTTTTGTTTGAGATGGCTTTTAGGGAAATTACATACTAGCTGTATATACTACTTTTTTTTTTTTAGTTGTTTTTAAGTATTTATTTTTACAGCTTTTCACATCTCAGAAACAGAAAGTATGTTTTCAAAAGAATTTGAGAACTTTTTCAAAAAAAAAAAAACAGAAACAACGAATGAAACGAAAAATATATAAAAAAACTGTGAATATGCGGTTTTATAAATCTTTTGTGATTTTAATACGAAAAAGTTTGATGCCTTTTTTAAATATAAGCTTAATTTCAAAAATAGGGGCAAATTTTTGATTGAAAAAAAATTGTAGTTTCTCATTTAATGAATTCCAAAACTCAACCCAGAAAAATCAGAACTTAAAACTAAAAAATAACTGTCTAAAACACCCTTTTCTGTTTTAATTATTATTTCTAATAAAAGAATAGAGAAAAGAAACCCATTAAGAAAAAAATAAATCTGACCCTATTTTTTGAAATAATTTTTCATCTTAAAATTATCCATTTAAGATTCACCATTGCTTCCAAGAACCTTTTTGAAACAACTTTCCATCAGAGTTATCAGATTTTTACTATTTACCCATTTGGTATCAACCCAAACTTTCCTTGATACCTTTTTCAAGATAAAAAGAATCTCAACAAAAGAAAGAAAAAGAAAAAAAAAAAGAAAAGAAAGTGAAAACAAAACCAATTTTTTTGAATGTACAACAAAGAACTCAAAGATAAAATGAATACGATCACATTCATCACAGTGTCTCCAAATGAAAGAGAAAAGAAGATCTTATTTGATCTTGCTATTTCTTCACTTTTCAAGGAACCATTGTAACTCATTAAAGCAAATTTGGTTGATCCTTGTTTTTCGAAGCAAACACTTCTTGGGTGTTTTACTTTCTTTGAATTTTACAATCCCTTTCCCCAATGCTAATTAATCTCATCTCTTGAATATTAACGGTTTTCAAAAATGTTCTTGTTCATTCAACATAAAAATAAAAATATGGAATCATTTTGAAAGAAAAATTGCAAAAAAATGAATTCAACTTTGGGAAATTTTCATTAAAAGAAGATTTTTTCTTGATATTAAATATTCAATAATGACTTTTAAAAGATATTGGGTTCAGAATATTTGGTAAACACAACACACATACCAATAATTTAGAAAATACTAATGATGACCCTATTTTTGAAATTTAGCTTATAAATACTTTTTCAGTTAAAAGGTCCCAATTCTATTGAAGAAATAGAATATAATTCATAAGTTTGATTCATTATTCTTCTCGACCCAAAATTTCAAATTTTTAGATCTAAATCATTTTTTCTCATTTTATAAAAATTTTTTTTTTTACTTTTTTTTTTTTTTTTTTTTTAAAATTAAATTTGAAAAAAAAAAATGTTTGAAACTCCAAATTAACATTAAGAAAAGGTAGGCTTTGTATGTTCTTTGAAAATTCATAAATTTACTAGTGAAAAATCTTATTATCAGCAATTTAAATTTCCTAAGGGAATTTAGAATTTTGTACGAGACGTTCCAATGAAAAGGTACCAAAAACTTTTTTAATTGTTTTTTTTTTGTAATTTATGGTTTGTGTAGGCATTTCTTTTATTATTATCAACACTAATAGGAAATTTATTATTTCTTATATTTCTAAACAGTCTGCGTTTTTGGATTCTTAAAAATAAAGTGACTTTTTCCTTTGTGCTTGAGCCCCTTTGAGTGAAACGGGGTATATAGATTGATACTATCATGGTTTATTTGTTAAAGGTGGTTGTATCGAGTTCTTTAGATTTTATTTTTCAATAAATTTAATTGGAAATTCTTTTTATATTTACTGTCATTATTAAATCAGCTCCTCTTGAATTGTGACCAATATTGTTTTTTTTGCCTTTTTTGGCCCCAAGTATTGCTCAAAATCTAGTGAAAGAAAAATATTAATATCCATTAATTCATTTTTTGAATATTCGAATATTTCCATTCCATAAATCAAAAAAATCTAAACACTTAATAATTAATTTATTTTCCCTTTTTCCTATTGCTGAATCTTCTTGATATTGGTAAGAATGGTTACAAAGGAAAAGTTACAAGTGATTTCTTGTTAATATTGTGATACCGAAACACGAGAGCATGAGTAACTTGAAAATAAAACCGAAAATGTAAATGTTAAAAATAAAAATAACCAAAGGTTTAAAGCAAATCAGATCATAAAAAAAAAATTGAAATTTCAACAATTAAATAACGATCCCCAAGTGAATATTCATGATCAATTATGAAATTCCTAAATTAACCTAAAATATTGTGGCTGTGATTTTGGGGGGGTCCTTAATTTAGATAGCATTGTGTTTTTTTTTTTTTTTTGATTTTTACCAATAACTTCTTATAAACCCTTTTTAAATTTCTTTTTTCTTTTTTTTCTTTTTTCTTTTCTCTTTTTTTTTCTTTTTAAATATATAAAAGTTTTTGGGTCTATCTTTCCCTTAAACAATCGTGAGATCTATGATTTTAAAATTAACTTGTCTTTGAGAAAATTTGAATAAAGGAATATTTAGAGTGTAATTTACACTTCTTCCATCAATAAAACAAAATGATTTGTTTTACTTTATAAAATCTAAATAAAATATTAAAAAAGAAAATAAATTAATAAATACTTTTCATATTTATCTTCTTGTAGAGGGGTAAAGATTATTCTTAGTGTGTAATAGATTTTTATTTTATGTATTAATAGAATTAACAGTAAATATCATAAGATCTGTATCAAAAGTGTAGTTATCAATAATTCCCAAAAATAATTAAAAAAGAAAAATTAAATAAAAACTTTGATAAACAATATTCCCAGTTAGAAATTGGTCAACCATGTTTCTTTGTATTGTATCGAAAAATTATCTTTTATTATATCGTATCTAATAAGGTGATAATTGATTTAATTTTGTTATACAATGTCAGTATTATTTAGATTTTCTGTTAATTGGGTAATCCATTGGGTTGTGTCTTTTTAAAATATCTGATTTGGCTATTCTATTATTTGGTAAGAAATTTTTACATCAAGTTTTTTTTTATCTGGTAAAAGTATCTAAATATATTTTCTGATTATTCTTTTGCATTTTTGTAAATTATAATATCTCTTTCTTAGGAAGATTTGAACTAACCATCGGTTTATTTAGTGGGTTTTTGGGAATATTTGTATAGTTTGAACTTTAAAAAATGAATCATATATATTGAATTAGAAAACAAATGTTTAACTATCCTGGTATTTATCGTTCTTGGTTGTGTATTGTTTTTTTTATTTTTAAAAATTATTCTATTAATAGTAATTATTATATTATATGTGACAAATGGTGATTTACCATTTCTATTTCAATTTCAAATCAATTTTAAGAAAATATGTAATAATTAGGAATTTTGATATACGATTCGATAAGAATTAAATTTTAAAACACAATATTTGTGTTTTTTTGGGTATTAAAAATGAATTTCAATTTAAAACTTCCTAAATTTCCAAGTAATAAAAAAATATTTAGAATTGGAAAATTTCTAATTTGATTAAAGCAATAATTTTCAAAAAAATAAAAATAATTAATTTTGAAAAATATAGCAAAAGTAAGAAATTAAACCAAATCATCTATCTGGTAATTTTCATAATGTTTCAATTTGTCTATTTTTTTTTTTTTTTTGAGAATTTATATAAATAATAGAATTAATAAAGGATTAATTTTGGAGTCACAATAGATAATGATATTTTATAATAACAGAAATTAAAATCCCGTATGATTACAACTTTATAATTTATATTATATTTTTAATTATCTTGGGATAAATTGAGTCGTTGGATTAATTCCAAAAAAAATCACGGTGTTTTAAATTTCAACATCTTTCAAAATAAAATAAACACATGATGAAAGATGTAAAGATTTTTTATTATCTCCTTTTTTTTTTTACTTTTTTCAGCTAAAAAGTGATTTTGGGGTTTGTTCAATTAGGACAAGCTGTAAAATCTCCGAAATCAATAATTTCACTTTTCGATCAATTTTTAATTGGATCAGAAAAAAAAAGTAGAATTTATTTCTGTTAGGTAGATATTATGTTTTTTTATCTTTAGAGTGTGCCTTTATAAATATACCCCAATTCAAAATTTTTAACATGCCAAAATTCGATTTGTGAAAAAAAAAAACTTATTTAATCAATTCAAGAAGATTTACCAAATTAGAACCATTCACAAATTGAAATGTTACCACTTTTTTATAAATTACAATACTCAGAAAACAATAAATAAATAATTATCAATACAAATAAATCATGGGTGTGTTAAAAATTTGGAGAGAGCAAAACTAAAAAATTGATTAGTAAATTTGTCGAAAATTCTATTAGGAATAATTGATCAATCAAATGGTTAGGTACTACCAATTAATTTTATTTGAGTTCTTCCATTTGGAATAACTCAACTTTAACATAATACCAATTGTTCAAAAAAAAATTTGATCCAATGAAACAATTTACATAATTCAAACAATGAAAGGAAAACAAAAACTAAAAGATGAAAAAATGATTTTCATATTTTCCAAAAATCAAAGTTTTTTGCAATTTCAATGAAATTATATTATTGTGATTGTTTGTAACGTTTTTAACTGTGTGTAAAATTTTTAATTTTAGTTTAATTCATTCATTGTTTTTTAAAATAAAAAAAAAAGATTACAAAAGTTTATGTTGAGGTTATTAAAAAGATGTAAACATTTAAAATTTCACACAGTAGAGTCGATAATTTAACTAAAAAGTCAATTATTGGTTGGTATGTAGCACTACTCTGGTATCTAAATAATCCCTATAAGTTGATTTAATTGGTTTTAAAAATTTAATAATGATTTTTCCTTTTATAGGGGAGATCTATACAACAATCCATTAAATAAAATAGGTAGAAATGATCAGTCAATATGAATTAATTTCTTAAAGTTCTATTTTTTAAAAATTGAATTTTTAAAATCAAACTATCAAATTGGTAAATTCATCTCAAAAAAATAGAGTTAATTTTTATCAGAATTTTTATTAGCAAATAAAATCATTAAATTTTAAAAATAGATTAAATATATCTAAATTTTTTAATAAAGTTCATTCTTAATTCATAATTTTCTAAAAACATCGATGGGTTTACTTTCAAAATTGTTTTGAACTTGGGTATGGTATAAAGTGGTTAATTAGATTTTACTTTGGAACATTATGAAGAAAAAAAGCTTTGGGTTTTATTTTTTGAAAGACAGATTAGGTACTTTGAATAAGCGATTTTTTGATCATTGCTGTGAAAATTATCATCAATTATAATTCTGAAATTACTTTGAAAGGTAAAAATAAATCAGGGCTTGTTAAAGAAAAAATCATTTTTTTCTGATGTGGTTTGGCAATTACTATTTGTGGCAAAATAAATGGAACAAAATTTTAATTTAGTTTTCAAATAAAAGATTTTATTAGGCGTTTATTATTTTAATTTTTTAATTCCTAAAGAAGCTTAAATTATCAATTTTCCCTTTTCGAATTGGGATTTCTAACTATTTATTTTAATTCTTGGAATGTGATTATTTTGGAAAGTTGAATCAAAATTTTGATTTTTTTATTTAACACTTATTAGTAATATAAAAGTGAATATTCTGGCTTTATGACCACATTCGCCTTAAAAATATTTTCCTATTTTTTTACAAGTTGAAAATTTTTGCAAGTTTCTTTGACCTCACAATTCAGATCATCCTAGGTGTAACTAAAACTTAGTTAATTATGAGAACTATTTCAACTAATGAGAGGATCGTATTTGTTTAGTTTGAGTGTTTTTTTTTGAACATTTCATAAAAATCAATAGATAAATACGTTAAAGCTGTCTTTTCCATTTACAATGTTTTGTCAGACATAAACAACCGAATGAATTTCACTTAATTCACTGACAAAATCTCTCATAGAGAAAACACAATAGAACATTTTATGTTTCTCTTGAGCATTTTGAAGATATTTCTTGAAGATTTATTTTGTCAAATGATGAAAATTGAAAATCACTTTAATTAATTAATTGTCCTTTATAATTCTTTTAATATACCCACATACACAATACCGTTTCCTCTATGTTAACCAAATACTCTGATTTTTTATCTTTATTTTTGTATCCGTTTAAATTATCGATTTTTTTAATACTTTTACAATTCAAATATTATAACGAGACCTTTCTTTAATAGTTCATTTTTAAAGAAACTTGTAATACAATATAATTTGAATAAATATTTTCTCTTAAAATTTTTTTAAAAACTTGAAAAAAGTCACTTTGAGTTTACACAACAAGATCTAATTCAAGATTTTTATGAAAAAAAGACAACAAGGAATAAATTCATATTTTCTTGAGAATACCGTTGTTTTTTTTAAAAATAATGAAAAAAAATAAATGTTTGAATTTAGAGCAGTATTAATCAGACTACTTCATGTTGAAATTGTTTTTAACTGATTTCAAGAATTTTCCAAAAATAAATCTTATTTTTTTTTAGATCAAATCTTTTTGAATTCCTTTACATTTTTTCTTCAATGAATACAAGGTTTGTAATTTTCATTTAATTTTCTCAAATCCCATTCATTCTTAAATTCACAAAATATCTTCCTTATCACTTTTAAATAAATTATTTGTTAATAGTAAATTGCAAAGAAAAATTCAGCAATTGAGGAGAAAATATAAACCATTTCCTCACATGTCTCATCCAAAAAATTTAAAAAATTCAATTTGGACAGCCAACGAAGTAATTAATAACCCCTCTTTCTTGTTCTTTTTTGTTTTATATTCTTATTTACAAACCAAAAAAAGAAGAATCAAAAATTGAAATTAAAATTTTTCAAAAATACAGACTCCAAGATAGGAAAAAATAAGATTAAAAAAAAACAATTTCCTTTTCTTTGACATGTGGGTAGTATAAAAATCCAAAAATTGAATTTCCATTAACTTTACGTTAAATTTTTTTATTTTTGAACATTTTATCATTTTTTTATAAATTAGGATGATATTCTTTCAAGAGCTGTAAGAAAATACAATCTTAAGAATTGGGAATCAATCGCAAATTACTTTGAAGACAAAAATTCTACACAGTGCCTTCATAGGTGGTATAAAGTCTTAAACCCTGAACTGAAAAAGGGTAAATGGTCAGATGAGGAAGATAAAAGGTTAATGAAAATGGTTGCAAAATATGGATCTTCGAGCTGGTCAAAGATCGCAAGTAATATCCCAAACAGAAGTTCAAAGCAATGCCGTGAAAGGTTTGATTCTTGACTTTATCAAAATATAATTTCAAACAAGCAAATAATTCATTTTTTCTTCTTTCAATAAATAACAACCATTAAACGATAAACAACAAATATTAAACAATAAACAACACACATAAAACTTTCTAATAATAAAAAATTAGATGGAAAAATCAAATAGATCCAACAATTAAAAGGGAACCGTGGTCCAAAGAAGAAGATCAAATTTTAACAGATCTCTTTCAAAAGCTCGGTCCAAAATGGTCACAAATGAGAAACCAACTTCCAGGAAGACCAGACAACCAGATTAAAAACAGGTGGAATTCAACATTGAAAAGAAACATTGAACAACAAAACAACAGCCAAAAACCAAAAAAAAAAAGAGGAAGGCCACATGGAAGCAAAAATAAAAATAAGAATAAAACTCAAAATAAAAAAGGAAAATTAATTACTAAGACTTTAATTTTTAAATCATATGGCAAAGTAATTTATAAATGCGCCAGTGTTTCCAAAATGAAAATAACAAAACAAATTCAAAACAACAAAAATGAAAAAGTAAAAGAACAAAAAACAACAAATAACAAGCAAAATTCACAAGAAAAAAAACAAGAAAATGAAAAAAAATTAGAAACAATAAATAACATGCAAAAATACCAAAAAGAAAAAAAACAAGAAATAGAAAATGAAAAAGAGAAAAAAAAATATGAAGAAAAAAATCCAAAACCAAACTTGTTAACAAAAACGAAGACGAAACAAATTGTTAATAAAAAAAAAACAAATAATCAATTAACAAAAATAAAGACAAACCAGGAAGACACTGCAATACTCGAGATCAACCCCCAAAAATTAAGACGATCAAAAAGAATTCGAAACAAGACTCTCGAATTCCAGCAATATGACCCAAACAAAAGAACTCTTTTGCCGAATAAGTCGACAAAACTTAACCCAAGAAAGCAACAAAAACCAAAACAGTCACTCCCCAAGAATAGTCACACACAGCAAAAAATAAATGGAATTGATTGCTGTCTCCAAAAGAATATAATCTCAGATTTACAGTACTGTATTTCCAATTCTAACAGAACACCAACAAACACACCTTCAAAATTTACAAAATTTATTTTGTCCTTAAAAGATAATGATAACCAAAAGCAAACGGAGCCCACAATTACAGCCCACAACCCCGTTATTACAGGTACAGAAAAAAGAAAAAGGAGACACATTGAAGAAACCGAAGACGATAATGGACTTGATGAATTTGAGAATCAAAATTCAATTGATCACTTTTCAACCCCTCAAAAAATTCGACGTGTCCAAGATAGAACAATTTATAGAAAACCAAATTTAAATTTCCCCGATATTAACCAGTGTGATGCCACACGGAATAAAATAAAGCACACACCCATTAAAGGGTATGGTTATTCTAACCTCTTTTCCCACTGTTACTCAAAACAGTATTACAAGCAAAGAAATGTAGACGACAAAAACCAAAAAATTTATTTAATTATTAACGAAATCAAAAAGGAAATCAACAATGAAAGTTACCAAAATAGTAAAAATGAAAACAACTGTTACCCAATCCAGGACAACAACATAAGGTGCTACACCCATGATACCAATGACAGGCATTCAAAAAAAAACAAGAAATTAGATGATAATTTTTTCCATTTTATTTCTTACCAAGCAAATTTAAACTTTGCAAAAAATAATTCCAATGTATCAAAGAATTAATTATTCTTCTTATAAATTTATTTAAACATTAATTTGTTTATTTATTTATAACCTTACACACACCCGAGAAAATGTTGATTTTTACAGAAATGTAAAATCTATCATTTTGTTTTCTTAATAAATAAAAACATTATTAATTTTTCAAAAATTTTTATTAGATGTTGTTATGGAAAAAAATTGTTCAAATTTCAAAACTGTGAAATATTTTTTTTTATTTTTTTACATTTTAAATTGAATTGTGGAATTTTACAAAGATGTTCAAATTTATCAACTTATTTTCAAAGTTAATGAACATATTCCTGAAAATAGAAGACTCTCATAACATATGATCGCATTTGTTGATATTCTAATTTCAATTTGATCAGAATAGTTTTGTTAGATTGTCTAAATATCAATACTTGATTTTAAATGAGGTAACATAGTTAAAAATAAAGAATGAAAGAAAAATAAATAAACAAATAATTTTCGAGTACCCTAACCAACAAAGAAAAGAAAAAAAATAATAATCAGTGATTATTAACAATGATCAAAATTTCATATCAAAATATCAAATTAGTATTAAATTATCTTTCCACAATCATGATAAATGCACAATTTATACTTTTTTTGAATATAATTTGGAATATTTCTGATAATATGAAAAATCAATGATAATGTACAAATTCCAGAGAATCAAAAAAAAAAAAAAAAGTAGTAAAAAGTTGAAAAAAATTTATTATTTTTAATTAATGCTTAAAAAAAAAACTTTAAACGTTGGTAATAATTAAATAAAAATTTTAAAATAAACCCCAATTCAAAATTTTTAACACACCAAAATTCAATTTGTGAAGAAAAAAACTTATTTAATCAATTCAAGAAGATTTACCAAATTAGAACCATTCACAAATTGAAATGTTAACACTTCTTCATAAATTACAATACTCAAAAAACAATAAATAAATAATTATCAATACAAATAATTGAAGGGTGTGTCAAAAATTTTGGAGAGAGCAAAACAAAAAAATACATTAGTAAATATGTTGAAATTCTATTAGGATTATTGATCGATCAAATGGTTAGATACTACCAACTAATTTTATTTGAGTTCTTCTATTTTGAACAACCCGACTTTAACCATAATATCAATTGTTCAAAAAATTTTTGATCCAACGAAACAAATTACGTAATTCAAACAATGAAAGGAAAACAAAAACTAAAAGATGAAAAAATGATTTTCATATTTTACAAAAATCAAAATTATCTCCAATTTCAATGAAATTGTATTATTGTGATTGTTTGGAACTTTTTAGCTGTGTGGAAAATTTTGAATTTTAGTTTATTTTAACTTGTACTTTATTATTTAGATTTTTCACACACACACACACACACACACACACACATATATATATATATATATGTCGCCATAACCAATATTAGTAATTTTTTTATTATTTATTTTATCAAAAGAAATTTATTATAATCATTCAAATTGATATTAATCGTGGTATTTGATAATCAATAAAACATAAAAGATATGTCATTGTTCATTGGTACCTTAGTTAAAATGATAATATAATTTCCTTTTTAATTTTGTTTTACAATAAAAAAAAAATTGTAGTCAATTTAATAATAACTAATAAATATCAATTTCTCATGATTTTCAATATAAATTTATCAAATAGATTATATTTTTATTGTTAATTATTGGATTTAGATGTGAATTTTTTTTCTTGAAAAATTAATCAAAATTTTTCTTAATAAAAACCTAAAATTAGTAATTATTTTATTCACAGTACTAATAAAAATAAATAAAATTTAAAATTCCAAGGGTTGCCTTATAAATAACAAATTTCATTATGAAAAAAAACTTTCAAATTTCATATGCAATAGAAAGAAATATCTCATTTCCCCAATTTGTATTATTGTAAGAAAAAAACTATTTCCCATTTTCATTATTTTCATATTTTTACTAATTATGTTATAACAAGAGTGTATTTATGTAGGATTCTTTTTCTAGTTTATCTAAAACTAATAAAATAATGAAAATCATGACATTAAAGTCTAAAAAAAAATTAAAAAAAATGTTTGTAATAACTATTTCAATTTTCTTTGACATTGGAGCCTAAAATTAGTACTTTTAATTGTATAATTATAATGAAATGATTCTATTTTTGAAAGTTTAATCGGTTACTATACGAGTTTAAATAGTTTTAAACAAAATAATTCATTTTTTTTAATAAATTCATGATCAATAGTTTTTTTTTATTTAAAAAAAAAATTTGTTTTTTTGATCAATTAATTTTTTTTTTGATTGATCAATTTTTTTTTTTTGATTGATCAAATCAAAATTTTTAAAATGTAAAATATTTTGCTACTGTATTTTTTTGGCCATTTTATAAGAATAAAAAGTTGGTAAAATTTTATGATTTTTCTGCAAATGAAGTTACATTCATTTTTTTTTTTTTTCACACCTCTTATGACTAATTTACAAATTTTATCAACAATTGCAGTTAATCAACTTTCAAATTATACAAGAAAAAGGAAAAAATTAATGTATCCAAAAAAAACACTCTAAAAAATTAAAAAAAAAAAAGAAAAAAATCATCTTTAAAAATAAAAGAAAAAAGTTTAATTTATGGAATCAAAACAATTCTAATTTCCACATATTACCTGAAAATATTCTTAAAAAGTTAAATAAAGAGGGTTGGAAAGACACTACAGAACAAAATAAAATTAATTCTAAAAAACATATTTTTGGTAAAACAAAACTTATTAATAAAAATAACTGAAAAACTTAATTCAGTAAAGGACTGTTTCTTATCATTATTTAATAAACAGTTAATTGATAAATTATTAAATATTTTGAATACACAATTGAAAATTATTGAAAAAAATCAAAAAAAAAAACAGAAAATATAAAATAAATTACAAACCATTTAATAGAAAACAAGAATTATTAAATTTTATTTCGATATTTATTGAGATGCAATTATGTCCCCAACCCAATTTAAGGTGCTATTGGAAAAAAAATACTTTATTGTTTGGAAATCAATTTATTCAAAAAAAATTTAGCTCGAGATAGATTTTTACAACTTCATAATTGTTGGAGATTTTCAAAGAAAAAATCTTTTAAATCTATATTAAAACAAATGGAAAAAATTTTTCAAAATTCATGGGATCCTGGTTCAAAAAACGTTGTAGATGAAATGATGGTAAAATTCCGTGGTAGATGTAAATATAACGTTACTATACCAAAAAAAACCCATACCAAAAGGTTTAAAATTAAATTCAATTACAGATGAAAGTTCTTATATATATGGAATTGAATTATTTAAAAAAAAAAAAAAAAACTAATCAAGAAATAATCATTAAATTAGTTAAAAAATTACCATTAGATAAACACCCACCATATTATTTTCATATTTATACAGATTCATATTTAGGTTCATTAAAAACTTCTTTAGAATTAGTTAAATTAAAGATTAGAACTACATCTTTAACTCAAAAAAAAAAGACCCTCTTTTTTTATTTGGTAATGGATTACAAACTAAATTACAATTAAACCAATGTAGAACTTTTTCAAAAAAAATTTTATAATAAAATATAATGTTTAATGTAAACATGTTATAACAAAATTGAAAAGAAAAATTGGTTCATCTTATGTATAATCTAATAACAGATTCAGAAGATGACCATTCACATGAATTTTTACCAAAAAAGATACAATTACAATTAATGAGAAAACAAGTAAAAAAAAAGAAAATACAAAATAAAATAAAAATAAAACCATGGTGTGTTGTAGATTATATTAATAATATGAACTATATAGATAGAGCCGACCAAAATATAAATTCTTATAGTTTTAATCATAAACACAAATCTTGGAAAAGATGTTTATTATATCATTACTTTAATATTTTGATTCATAACACACAAATAATTTATAATTCAAATAAAAATTCAAATAAAAAACTGACAAAATTGAAATTTTTAACAATTTTAACTACTCAAATTTCATCTGTTAAAACTCCACAGTTTGATAAAAAACATAAATTAGTTGGAAAATATAAAAAGAAAAAATTGTTATTTTTGTCAAAGATTTTTAGAAAAAAAATCCAGTACAACTAAATTCTGTATGAATTGTAATTTATCATTTCATAAGAAATGTTTTTTATCGGGTACATATTTTTATATAAATTTTAATTTTTATATAAATTTTAATTTTTATTACAAAAATTTTAGCTTTTATTTATTATTTCTTCAATAAATAATAAAACTTTCTTTTTTTTCATATTTTATTGTTAATATTGAATTATTTAAAATTATTGAATTTAAAAATTTTATTAAGTCCAATTCGATCAATTTTTTTGTATTTAAAAATTTACTACCTTTCAGGCCGTGGCGGCATAATAAAAAATATAAATATATAATTTTAGTTTTTTGAGATCTACAAAAAAAATCAAACGAGATCGAACAATCTATATAGCCCTGCCCCTCTATGTCATATCAAAATTTGTTTTACTCTGAGAGTAGAAAAAAAATTGGGTAAAAATTTAAAAATAGGAGTGATCGATTTCGTCCTCTAAGGGATATAGTTAATCCTGATATCAACTCTTCCCTGATGACTGTTCTTTTCTTTATTACTAATTTGATAGTTAATGATGAATTAGAAAAAATAATTAATATTTTCAATTTTTTTTGGGCACCTTTGAATGAAACAGTTTATTTATATATTATTATATTTGAACATTTGTAATTTTAAACCTATTTGATAATTTATGTTAACAAAAAATAATTTTTTATTTTTGTGAAGTTTTTTTGTGAAATTTAATTTTTTTGTGTGAAAAAAGTTGTTATTTTTTGGTGTGAAAGGTTGATTTGAAAATGCTGTGCTTAAATTGGGAAATAATATTTGTGTTTTAATTTGGGATTTTTTTGTGCCTTAAATTACTAAAAAAAGTTTGTGCCTTAAAAGTGAAATCGACTGTACAAAATCTTGTTCTCTCAACAATCGCAAAAAAAATTCCATTTTTAAGATATTTTTACAAAAAATCCGACCAGTGTTGTAAAAACCTGTATAATGAGAAAAAAAGTAATCACGGGATGATTATTTAAAAATATACAAACTTTAAAACTGATTTAAAAAAAATCAACTTGGTTACCAATTGAGCGCATGGAATGATCAGTTTATATTTTGTATACATGTAGTATTCACATTAAATTTTCAATTTTTAGTCATATTTGAGTCGATATAACTAACATTAATATTAAGATTCCGTACCCACAGTATACATATGGAAGAAGTGGTGTACGGAATCTTGATACTAATAAATATTTGAAAAATAAATAATTTTTTAAGTCTTTTTTTAATGAAACGAAGTGAAATTAAAAAAAGACAAAAAATTATGATTTTTCAAATTTTTTTAGTATCAAGAGGTAGTCCCCCCCCCCCCTTCCTTATCAGTTCAGAAAATCAAAAAAAAATAAAAAAACTCTCGAAAATTATTTTAAAACATCCAAAATCAACATAAAATGATATTATAAAAAAATGGATTTTTCACCGTAATAAAGGTTACTAAAAATTTTTAGAACGAGATCTCGGTACCTAATGACCCTGACAACCCAATTTTTTGCCTCAACCTATTTATTTTCAATATTATACCCGAATATCAATATAAAAATGAAATCAGGATTAGTACATCCTCGTGAGATAAGGGATAATATATATATATATATATATATATATATATATATATTTACTTACTTCTTAACTTTGAGACTTTGATACATACAGCCAGTTTCACTTTTAAGGCACAAACTTTCTACGAAATTTAAGGCACAAAAAAAAATTCAGATTAAGGCACAAAAATTCAGATTCTAGGAAAATAAATTGAAGAAAAAAAAATCCCCAAAAATTGTGCCTTAATTTTGAATTTTTTTGTACCTTAAATTTCGTTGAATGTTTGTGCCTTAAAAGTGAAACTGGCTGTATAATTATATCAATATATGTATCTGTTTATGAATTACTTTGTTTTTACTTCTGAATAATATCTGAGTAATCTGAGATAAACCAGTAATACAGTCTGTTTCACTTTTGAAAATTACAAAAAAAATCTCAAATTAAGCACAATTTTCAAATTTTTAATAATATTATAATTTAGAAAATTTTGTGCTTTAATTTGAGATTTTTTGTTTTAAATTTCGTTGAAAGTTTGTGCCTTAAAAGTGAAACTATACTGTAAATTTTTTTTTAATTGATTTAAATTTTTTTTTTAATTGATTTTAATTTTTTTTGTCTGCTTTCATGTCATACTTACTCACAATTTCAAAAAAAAAATAAAAAAAAACAAAGTATAAGAGTTGAACAACTATTTTTTTATTAGTTAAGGTCAATAGATATTGGAATTTTATCTGTAAAGAGAGTCAAAGTTTTAACCTTTTTATTCTATTAAAATATTCCAACTTTTTCACCAAAAAAAAAAAAAAAAAAATCAAAATAATTACAAAGAATTTATTTTTTTTCAATTTTTAATATTGATTCCAAGATAGATTAGGTACTGTATATTCATTAAAAACGGGGAAAGGATTTTCAAATCACATCTTATAAAAAACTATTTTAATTAAAAATATTAAATTTAACAAAAAAAACTCAAAAAATTCAAAATTTAAAAAACTTTAATTATTTTTTTTTTTAGTTGTTTTTTTTTGAATAATTTTCTACTAAAACCACAGGTAAACATGTTAAATTTGATTTTATTTGATATAAATTTGAATTAAAACAAAAAAAAAAAAAAAAATATAAAAAAAATGCTTTTTCCTAAAAAAAATATTACTAAAAAAATTGTTTTTAATAGTGGCTATTGACAAATTTACGGTATTTTAATTTTTTTTTATACCGTAAATATAATTTTTAAAAACAAATTTTCATATTACACAATATATATGTTAGAAAAAGATAAAAGATAGAACTAAAAAAAAAAAATTCCTTGTAGTGAAGAGTAAATTTAAATATCTGTACTTATTTCATCGATAATGAAGAAATATCGCGTATATTTTTATTAGTTGATTTTTCGAAAGATATTTTTATATTTTTTAAGTGCTTTAGCACACAAGAAATATACAAATATCTTGAGATAAATCTACTTATAAAAATAAAGCATATTTCTGAAATTTGAGTGTAATACACAAAGTTATTTCACAATTGAAAAGACAATTCAAAAAACAACAACTAAAATAAATAAAAACAGTGAATCATTCTTTTTATTTTTAAAAAAGATCTAATGAGGAACTAAAAAATAAGAATGTGAGATATTAAGAATTAAAATTATTCATTTTGGGAATTTTCTTTGTTTTCATAATTATAAAATTTTCTTTTTGCGAGTGGGTAATATTTGGAAAGTTATATTACCTCCATATATATATTATAAAATTGCAATTCCTCTATTTTTTGTACTGACATAGTTTTTTTTTGGTAATATTCTGATCAATCTTTGGGAATTCATTATTTTCTTCATCTTTATCTCTTCTTCTTCTTCTTCTTTTTTTTTTTTTTTTTTTTTTTTTTTTTTTTTTTTTTTTTTTTTTTTTTTTTTTTTTTTTTTTTTTTTTTTTTTTTTTTTTTTTTTTTCTTTTTCTTTTTCTTTTTCTTTTTCTTTTTCTTTTTCTTTTTCTTTTTCTTTTTCTTTTTCTTTTTCTTTTTTCTTCTTCTTCTTTTTCTTCAACTTTTTTTCTTTTTCGTTTTCTTTTTCTTCTTCTTTGATTGTATCTACTAAAACATTTTTTACTAATTGTTTGGTATATATATCATCACTTCTCTAGTAGCTATTATATGCTTCGCTTGATCGATGATTTGTGAAGAATCTCCCTTCATCATCAAGAATTCCAGATCTATTTAGAGAAGTGACAACAGTTGATCGAGTAGATTGTAGAGTTATTATTTTCTTAATATTGACTTTCTTCATTTTAGCCTTTAAAAGTTGGCCTAATTTATTTCTTCCAATATTTGATTTTTTATAATCAAATTTTTAATTCTTATTCCTATTTATACTGAGCCAAAATCTTAATTTTTTATTAAGTTTTGGTGGTAATTTTTTTCTGTACGAAGTTATAATATCATAAGGATCATATTTAAAGCTGGAATAAGAAAATATTCTTTTAAACTTGCGAAAAGCACCCTTACAATTCAACGTTCCTTGGTCATTTTTGGTCACCGTTTGTTTGACCTCAATGTAATCTCCAATAGTATTGGTTCCCCAAGTAACATCTTCGACACAAAGATTAAAATTTTCTCTTCCTCTAATTCCTGTACAAATACCCATACACCAAAACGCAAGGATTAAATGATCTTCTGGATCACTTTGATCTAATGATTCAAAAAACTTTTTTTCTTCTTCCTTTGTCAATCCTTCACGCTGTTTCCCAACCTTATTCTCTTCCTTCAGTTCATTTAACTTAATATTAAGAGCTGTTCTTGAAAGAAAGAAATCTTCTAAATCTGGAGGGTTCTTCATTTTCAGTTACTTATATTCGTGTTCAAAGAAACCAAACAAATTGAATATTTTTGTTCGAAAGCTGTTCCAGCTATAGTCCTCACCATTAAGTTTTTTTAATCTTGCAATATAAATAGAAATTAATTCATCAAATTCTTCTCTTGGTAGTAAAGAATAAGTTAAGCCACAAAACCTTCCATTTTCTCTTCCACATAACCAATCATTAAATCTTTTATTTGCATAGTCCCTAGCTAACTTAGTATTTGGGTTTTGATAGCCCTCTCTTAACACCCCAAGTAACTCTTGTGAACTTTGAAGATCTTTTTAATTTTTTTTTTATTCGACATTTGTTTTTCAAAAAAAATAATGACAAAGAAAATTTTTAGATAACAAAGGAAAAAAAATAAACAAAAAGGTTTTCTTTAAAACTTAAAATGTTTTTATTTTTTATAACTCGTTATGTTCATCTCTTTTTCATGTTGGTTTAAATGGTTTGTATTAATTAATACTTGAACAAAATCTAAAAAAAACTTATATCTAAAACCCATAAACAAAAATTTTTTTCAACACTTATACACAGGTCTTGCATATTCAAATGTCACCAAATGTCATTTGAAATCACTAAAAAACAGAGTGAAAAAAATAAATATTTTGACATTGAGGATTGAATGTTTTTCTAATGAATGTTTTTTCAAGGTAATTTGAAATTTTATTTTTTGGTCTTTTGTTCAAAATGATATGTTTTAGTAATTAATAATATCGATGTATTTTCAATGTCTGACAATGAATGTCAAATTGAAAAAATGGCATTTTGAAACATTCAACAAAATAATATTTTGTTGTTGAATGTTTTTGCTCTGAATATCAATGTCATGTCATTTTTGCAATGTCACTCAATTTTGCAAGACCTGTGTACTATCCTAAAATAGTCAAGTCACTGTCTAAAATACCCTTACTTTGAAACAAATAACTCTTAAAAAAAAAAGTTACAGAAAAACAAACCAACAATTAATTTAGAAAAAAATTAAATCTCATAGGAATAACGAAAACGCAAATTAAAATCAAAAAAACCAATTATAAAATTTAACTAATTTAGATTTATCCTATATTTTTGAAATTAAGTTACAAAAAAAAGAGATCAAATCTCAGAAATAAATGTACTCATGATTAAAAAGAAATGTTGAGAATGAATATCCACCATATTTTGTTTAGTAGATCCCAACTTTTTTTTTCATTTTTTTATAAGTTACACATAAGAGTGAAATAACTTAAAAAATATAGTTTTTTGAATTTATTGATAAATATACATAATTAAATGAACCCAACAAAATGAGGAAAAGTAAGTTGAATTTAATATAATATTTTAATATTGATCATAAAATTTATATAAAATTCGTGTAGTAAAAGGGTTTATATTGTTTTGAAAAAATATTTTAGATTTTTTTTTTTTTTTCAAATGAAATCATGGGTGGGACAATTTGTATATTTTTAAGAGAAAAGTATACATAATCATTTTTTAAAAATATATACAAAAATGTTTAAAGAATAAAAATTAGTATACGTATACTTCAATATAAAAATGTAATCAAAAATCAATAGATTTTATATTGATAATCAAAAGTTTAAATTTAAAAGTATGGGGGAATTTGGGTAAATTATTTTACCACATCCCCATAAATATCACAAAAAAATCGATTTTTGAAGTTTATAGTACACAAGAGTAAATATGGATATCTTAAAAAATAGAGTTTTTTTTTTCATATCTAATTGATTTTAGAGATAAATATAAGGAAAAAAATTACCCAACCAAATTTCGAATGAAAAAAGATTAAACAAAAAATATTTTCTTATTGATCACCACTTTAATAGAAAATTTATCTATCAAATTGTATATTTCATTTAGAAAAATCAAAAAAAAATTTAATTTTTATGATTTCCTATTCGTGTTGTAATTCAATATTATTCCAAACAAATCTTTAAATTGCAAATTCAAAAATAGAAAAAAAATTCATTTTCAAAATAAAAAAAAAAAAAAAAAAAAAAATTTAATTTATTGGAAATAACCTTGTAATGTATAAGTAAGTAATTGATATTAATCAAAATTTCATTTTCAGAGTTTCTAATTCTGATTATTCTTATCCATAATAGTCTTGATAATTAATTTTTTACTTTTCTATTTCTTTTTATTATTCTTGTTAGAATAATGTATAAATTTTTGAAAATGGATGTGAATTAATTGATATTATAATTCATTTTTTATTTTTCTCTTTCTGATTTTTATTATTATTCCTCATTTTTTTTTTTTTGGTTTTTATTTTCTTATTCCTCATCTTTTTTTTTTTTTTTTTTTATAGGTGTAAAAATTTCTGTAATTGGTTGGTTAGGTTTTTTTAAACCATTTAATGCATTGTAGCATTTCTCCCCGATAAATGATTTTAATTGATTTGGGTGCAAAAATATAACATTCATTTTTTCTGGAATTGCAAGCATTTTTTTCATATTCTTCAACATTCTGCTTCTTTAAATATTTTTTTTTTTTTTTTTTTTTGATCACAAGACAATTTGGTGGAAATTGAATGATTTCGTTATCAACAAAACATTTTTTAAAACATTTTTTATGTTTTAGGATTTCTTTTTGAAGATCATTAATTTTCTTATTGTTGAATTCATTGGTTTTGGATAATGGTAGATACAATAAGTCAGATTTGCCTTCAAATATTCGATTAAATTCACTTTTTTGTTTTAAATTAGTTATGCAAATTAGAAAAAGAAGATCAATATTAAATTTCCGCCTTGTGTATTTAAGTAAAAGTTGTGTTTTTTTGATTTCTTTTTGAAGAGTAGAAACATTAAAAGATGTAGTTTTTGAATAATTTTTTGCTTGAATAGCTAAAACAATAAATCTAATATTTTTTTTCCCCTCTTTAACTGTTTGAATTAAATATAAATCAGCTGAATGAGATTGTGGTCCTGGTTTTAAAATGATTGTTGTTGGGTGTTCATATTTTTCCTTGATAATTTTAAAAATGTGCTTCCAATTTTCTTGTTTCATTGTTCTTAGTTTATTAAATTTGTTAATCAATTTATTTGTGTCTTCTTCTTCTTCTTCGAATTCTTCTTCTTCTTTATTTTTATTTTTATTCTTTTTATTTTTATGTTCTTGTTCTTCTTCTTTTTTTTTTTTTTTTTTCTTTTTCTTTTTCAATTTTTTGTAAAGAGATAATTGGTTTATTTAATGGAAAATTAAATGGTATTACATTATCATCAAGATCTGAATTTGAAGTACTTTTTTCTACCTTATTATTAGATTCATTTTCATTTTCATTTTCATTTTCATTTTCATTTTCATTTTCATTTTCATTTTCATTTTCATTTTCATTTTGTTTGGTTTCTGTGATTTTTGTAATTTGAATTAAATCACAGAATAAAGAATGTATATGTGGAGATAATAATTTTAAATTCTTTGTCATAATAAGTTGGAATGCCAAAATTTTTAAAATAATTTGTTCAAAAAATTCTCCTTGATCAATTATTTCATTTGGTGCATCTATATTCAATAATTTTAAAGGGATTGATCGTTTTATATTTCTTTTCGAATCTTGGTTCATCTCTTAGATACCTTATCAAATAACCAGGAACAATGATTTTAAATTTTTTTATCATCTTTATTTTATTTGGCATATCTTCGACTTCTTTGATACGAAGGTTAAATTTATCAATAAGATTTGATGCACCATATGAAACAATTTTATTTTTTTTTTTGATTTTGAATTTGAAATTGAAAATCTTTAGTTGAAAAATAAATACCAAGTGCGCCAATAAAAATTAAAAAATAATATTCAGAAAGAAATTCTGAGGGAATATTCCCAAATGATCTCATTATTCTCGTCTCTGTTTCAATTATTTTATTAAAAAACACCTTTTAAAAAAAAGATCAATAATCTCTTTATTTGGAAATACTGGGGGATTTTCTCCACTCTCATATTTCTGTGAAAGAAGACTTCCGATCCATTCAATCAGCCTTGGTGTTCCTCCGGTTTTGACCAGAACTTGTTCAAAAAAATAATTAATAATTTCTTCATCCACTTTTCTTTTTTCTTTTTTCTTTTTCGGTTTCTTTTTCGGTTTCTTTTTCGGTTTCTTTTTTTCTTTCTCTTTCTCTTTCTCTTTCTGATTTTTCTGTTTCTTTTTCTTTTTCTTTTTCTTTTTCTTTTTCTTTTTCTTTTTCTTTTTCTTTTTCGAATTTATTATTTAAACCAAACATATATTGATAATAAGTAACATTCTTATTTTCATTATTATTGTAATTATCTGTATTTTGATTATTGAAAGAAATGAATGATTCATTGAAAAGTTGAATTAGATTTTCTTTGGTAAAAGGAGGAAGTGAAATTCTATAAGAATCAGTTGGTGAAACTGAATTGTTGTTATTACAATAATTTAAATAGTGTTGTCCAATTAAACTAAAATTCCAAGACTTTCCTGCACATAAAAGATTGATCTTTTTACTATTTATCACAGTTGACAACTGTTGATCCCAAAAATAATAATATTTTACAAGTTTTTCATGATCAAAGCAAATACGTGTTTCTGTGGGTTTTATCTTTTTGCCTATATTTTTGAAAATGGGTATTATTGTCAAACTGCCATGTTTCAATTTGATCAATTTCATCAAGAAAAATATAATAATGATGATTTTTAATTGCCTCATAAAGAAATAGTGAGACTGATTTTTTCTTACGAAATTCTTCTAATTCTTTTCTCTCTTCTTCATCAATCTCAAATTTTATTTGTTCATAGATTACTTTCATTAGGTACTCTTCAAAATTTTCATATTTATTAATATCTTGCATATCAATTAGAATAATTTTGGAATTTAATAAATGGTTGAGCTCGTATGGGTATGATTTGATTTGCTTTATAAGTTTGTTAATTTGTGGATTTCGAAATGTCTTATTTGCCTCAACCATTTTACGTAATTGTTTGATAAAATGTTGTCCAAAAAAATGTTTTCCCAGTTCCAAACATATTCGATATAAAAAATAGTGCTGGTTTCATAAAGTCACCACCAAATCCGTATCCGTTTTTTTTTTTGTTCCACATAGATCATAGATTTTGCAAGAGTTAAAATTTCCTTTTCTCGATCAACAAAAGTGAAGTTACTTTTGTTTTTTTCTAAAAAATGAAAAAAAAAAAAAAAAGAAAAATTAAAAAAAGAAATATTTTTTGTGTTTTTTGGAAAGAGTAATTTAAAAAGAATCTTTACCTTGAGTTTTATGTTCTTGTGAGAAGTTTTGTGGAACTTTTCCAATTGAGAAACCTTTTGTTTTTTTTGTCAGAGCATTCATATTAACTCTTTCAAATTGTTTATCGATCCTGTTGTTTTGTTCTTTGATAAGTTCGTTTTGTTCTTTGATTCGAAGGTCCTGTTTATCGATTTGTTGGTTTTGTTCTTTGATTTGTTCATTTTGTTCTTTGATCTTTTCATTTTGTTCTTCTCTATCTCCTACTAAAAAAATCATTTTACCAATTGAATTTTTTTTTTCTTTGTCTTGTTCATTTTTGAAGAGTTGTTGGAGTGACTTTGAGTCAAGATCAAATATAAATAACTTTCTTTGCATTTGCTTAAGTTCCTGTTCCGTTTGTTCACGTACTTGTTCCATTTGTTTACGTACTTGTTCCATTTGTTTACGTACTTGTTCCATCTGCTTACGTTCTTGGATCATTTCATCTCGTTCATTTTCCATCTTTGTTCTTTTTTTCTTGATTTCATTACGTTCTTGGATTATTTCATCTCGTTCACTGTCAAGCTTGTTATTTCTTTCCTCCATTCGTTTACGTCGTTCGATCATTTCTTCTCGTTCATTTTCCAGCTTGAGTCTTTTTCTTTCTTCTTGTTTTTCAGTTTCACTTTTTTCTGGTTTAGTTTCTTTGTTTGTGTTCATTAAATGGTTTGATTGCTTTTTAAAAATTTTTCCAAAATTTTTTAGGTTTTCGAAAAAGAAATAAAAAGAAAAAAAATAATAAAAAATGTATGCAAAATTAGTACAGAAAGATTGTTTTCTGATTTCAGCTCACAAGATCACTTTGATTTGGAAAGAAATTCAAAAAAAATCATTTAAACTTCATTTTTGATTTTCAAATTATCACAATAGAATTTTAGTTTCTGTGATTTCTGTGATTTCTGTTTTTTTCTGTTATTTTGATAAAGAAGATTAAAAAGAAAATATAGAAAATAAAGTTCTTTATTTGATAATTGTCATGGTTGAGTTGGAATGGCTGTACTTCATAAGGAAAGAAAAATTCACAGGTTAAATAAGATGGCAGTACACTCTCTTTCTCTCTTTCTCCTTTACCCTTTCTCTCATTTCTCACACACACTTTCCCTTTTCAAATTCTTCTTCTATATTCTTTTTTTACTTTCACTTTCATTTTCACAGACTTTCTTTCTCAAGATCTCTTTCACTGTCTCACTCTCTCCGGATCGACACATTCAGTACGAAGCCTCCATGGGGGTATCTAGATGTAGGTTCTTCAGCACTTTGAAAAGGTACATTGTCTTTCAGATTGAAAGCCTTGAATCAAACCAAATCACCTTTCAAGGCATTCTCGCTACATTTGAAACGTGTTTCCCTGCAAATCACCTTCTGTTAATTGAAAAATTAACTGGACAAAATTTTCATTTAAGTTTCCAAATAAAAATCAGAAGTATTCAATAAATTATTAAAAAACCTCAATGTTCTGAAAAGGAATTTATTAGATAACTGATCAAAGAGTTATATAGTTTTAGTTTTTACTTGACTTTTCAAACCTTTTTTTTGGAATATTAAATGAAATTTTTGTCCAGTTAATTTTTAATTTAATAGTACCCAGATCAAATACTTGCACAGATCATCCACAGATTTTTAATATTCCTATTGACTCTTTTGAGATCTGGTTTTGATTCTTTTGGTTTCTTCTGATTCTTATTTTCATTCTGAATCGTATCCTGAAGTATTTTTTTTAAAAAAATGAGTACCCTGTTTTTTTTTTCTGTCTCTCTCTCTCTCTCTCTAGCTAAGTACGTGAAGAAATCCTACAGACTTGTATAAATTCGAAAAAAATGGAAAATTAATTAAAAATACTTAACAAAATTTAAATAATCACTCTTATTTGTTGCTATCTTTTCAGTCATTACCATCCCTTTTACCTTTTGTGGTTCTCATTATTTAATTCCATCCTAGTTATAACACCAAGAGACATTTATAAATAAGAAAAAAACCTCACAGATCTTAATATCAAAGAAAAAAAATCAAATAATTAAATACATTGTCAAAAAAACAAAAACTTCTCTATTTTTCTTAGACTATCTTTTTCAACAACATAAAACTCATTCTTTCAAAAAAAAAAAAAAAAAAAAAACAAAAAGAACCAGATCGCTAACCAGGATTATTCTTAAATGATTGAATTTTTTAGAAAATCAACAATCAGAGTTGTATCACTTTTTTAGTTGTATCCAATTATTTTTTCGAACAATGAAATAAAGAAAAGTTTCAAGATTAAAAGGCAAGTTACAGAATTTTTTTTATATATAATTTGATTGTCTGTAAAGAAAACAGAAATCACAGGTGAGGGCTGGAAATAAACACTATAACCGAAAAAGTTTTAAAAAGACAATGATTGAGGTGAAAAGTCAAAATATTTCAGTAATTTTGATTTTTTTGGGGATTTTTAGATTTTGGGTTTGAAAATCATTTATTGATCCAAAACTTTTTGAATTGTTAATAATGAACAAAAACAAGGCAAAACTCTCTCGCTACACTCCTAACATACTTGAAAAAAGTGGGGTGACATTTTCTAATGTAATTTTTTACTTCAAAATTTGTGAGAATAAAAAACAAACAAATAACAAAACCAGAGATTACAAAAAGCAAAACAAGAAAAAATGAAAAAAATTAGAAACAATAAATAACATGCAAAATACCAAAAGAAAAAAACAAGAAGAAATAGAAAATGAAAAAAGAAAAAAAATATGAAAAAATCCAGAAACCCAAACTTGTTAACAAAAAAAAGAACGAAACAAATTGTTAATAAAAAACAAAAATCAATTAACGAAATAAGACAAACCAGGAAGACACTGCAATACTCGAAGACTTTAAAAAGAACTGATCAAAAAAAATGAAACAAGCCACCAGCAATATTAAACAAAAGAACTTGATCGCAAAAACTTAACCAAAGAAACGCTTAAAACAAAAAACAGTCCTCCCCCAAGAATAGTCACACACAGCAAAATAAATGGAATTGATTGCTGTCTCCAAAAAGAATATAATCTCAGATTTACAGTACTGTATTCAATTCTAACAGAACATAACAAAACACACCTTAATTTACAAAATTTATTTTGTATAAAAAGATAATAAATGTATCAAAGCAAACGGAGCCACAATTACAGCCCACAACCCGTTATTACAGGTACAGAAAAAGAAAAAAAAGAACATTAGAAGAAACCCAAAGACGATAATGGACGATGAATTTAAAATCAAAAATTCAATTGATCGCACTTCAACCCCCTCAAAAATTCGACGTGTCCAAGATAGAACAATTTATAAAGCCAAATTCAATTTCCCCGATATTAATAATTATTGATGCCACACACGGAATAAAAATAACACATTAAGGTGTAAAGTTATTCTAACCTCTTTTTCCCGCTGGTACTCAAAAACGGTATTACAACAGCAAAAAAAATGTAGACGACAAAACCAAAAAAATTTTAATTATTAAGAAACAAAAAATCTAACAATGAAAGTTACCAAAATGAAGCCATCGAAACAACTTCTTACAAACCAGGACAACAACACCAGGTGCTACACCCATGGTACCAATGACAGACATTCAAAAAAAAACAAGGGTGAATGATAATTTTTTCCATTTATTTCTTACCAGAAAGCAAATTTACAAAAAAGTAATTCCAATGTATCAAAAGTGGTATTCTTCTTCTTTATAAATTTATTTAAACATTAATTTGTTTGTTGTTATAACCTTACACACCGAGAAAATGTTGATTTTACAGAAATGTAAAAATCTATAAAAACTGTTGCTAATAATATAAAAACATTATTATTTTTTCAAAATTTTTTATTAGATGTTGTTATGGAAAAAAATTGTTCAAATTTCAAAAACGTAAAATATTTTTTTTTTTTTACATTTAAATGATTATTAAATTTTTCTAAAAGATGATCAAATTTATCAGCAAACCAGGAAAATAACGAAAAAAAATACTAATTAAATGTACATTTTAAAGAGGTAAATAGAAAAAGAACAACTCCTAAAATACATCCAAACTTTAGTCTGATTTGAAAAATATGATAATGTACAAATTCCAGAGAAAAAAAAAAAAAAAAAAGTAGTAAAAAGTGAGAAAAAAATTTATTTTTAATTAATGCTTAAAAAAAAAACTTTAAACGTGTAATAATTAAATAAAATTTTAAAATAAACCCCAATTCAAAATTTTTAACACACCACAAATTCAATAAGAAAAAAACTATTTAATCAATAAGAAGATTTACCAAATTAGAACACACAGATGTTACCCCAAACATTCAAAACAGAGGCAGAAAAAGTAGAATTTAATTTCTTCTTAGAACAACCGACTTTAACCATAATATCAATTGTTCAAAAATTTTTTATCACAAAACAAATTACTAATAAAGAAAGGAACAAAAAAACTAAAAAATGAAAAATTTACAAAAAAAAAAAGGTTGTGATTGTGACTTTGAAATTTGAATTTTAGTTTATTTACTTGTCTTTTATTTAGATTTTTCACACACACACACACACACACACACACACATATATATATATATATATGTCGCATAACAATTATAATTTTATATTATATTTTATCAAGAAATTTATTATATCATTCAAATTGATGATATCGGTATTTGATATCAATAAAACATAAAAAGATATGTCATTGTTCATTGGTACCTTAGTTAAAATGATAATATAATTCCTTTTTTAATTTTGTTTATACAAAAAAAAAAAAAAAATTAGCCATTAATAACTAATAATATCAAATTTCTCATGATTTCATTAAATTTATTATGTTATTTTTATTGTATTATTGGATTTAGATGTGAATTTTTTCTTCTTGAAAAATTTAATCAAAATTTTTTTCTTAATAAAAAACCTAAAAATTATGTAATTATTTTTATTGACTAGTACTAATAAAAAATAAATAAAATTTAAAAATTAAAGGGTTGCCTTATAAATAACAAAATTTCATTACAGTCAGTTTTTCACTTTTTAGACACACAAACTAACAACAGAAATTTAAGAGCACAATAAAATCTCAAATTAAGGCACAAAAATTATTATTTTTTACAATTTATTTTACTAAATTTGAATTTTTGTGCCATAATTTGAGAGGTTTTTTTGTGCATAAATTCGTTGAAGTTTAAGTATCTTAAAAAGTGAAACTACTTTACTCTCATCGTATTTTTATTTCAAAGAAAATATCCCATTAAAATATATTTTTATAATTATGTTATAACAAGAGTATAGTGCTTTTTCCAAGTATCTAAAACTAATAAAATAATGAAAATCATGACATTAAAGTCTAAAAAATTAAAAATTAATAACTATTTCAATTTTCTTTGACATTTGAGCCCAAAAATTAGTACTTTTAATTGTATAATTATAATGAAATGATTCTATTTTTTTGAAGAGAGTTATGGTTACTATACGAGTTTAAATAGTTTTAAACAAAAATAATTAATTTTTAATAAATTCATGGTCAAATAGTTTTTTTATAAAAAAAATTGTTTTTGATCATTAATTTTTTTTGATTGAAGTCAATTTTTTTTTTGATTGATCAAATAAATTTTTTAAAATGTAAATATTTTGCTTACTATATTTTTTGGTCATTATAAGAATAACCTAAGTTGTAAGTATATGATTTTTCTGCAAAATGAAGATTACAGCTATTTTTTTTTTTTTCACAACTCTTATGACTAATTTACAGAGATTTTATCAACAATTGCAGTTAATCAACTTTTCAAATTATACAAGAAAAAAAGGGAAAAAAGTAATGTATCCAAAAAAACACTCTAAAAAATTAAAAAAAGAAGAAAAAATCATCTTTTAAAAAATAAAAAGAAAAAAGTTTAATTTATGGAATCAAAACAATTCTAATTTCCACATATTACCTGAAAATATTCTTAAAAAAATTAAATAAGAGAGGGTTGGAAAAGACACTACAGAGCAAAAATAAAATTAATTCTAAAAAGCCCATTTTTTGGTAAAAACAAAACTTATTACAGTCAGTTTCACTTTTAAGGCACAAACATTCAACGAAATTTAAGGCACAATAAAATCTCAAATTAAGGCACAAAATTCAAATTCTAGTAAAAATAAATTGTAAAAATAAAATTACAAATTTTGTGCCTTAATTTGAGATTTTTGTGCCTTAAATTTCGTTTAAATTTTGCCTTAAAAGAGTGAAACTAGAAGTAGTAGCCTAATTATTATTTATAATAATATAATATTATAATATAATAATTAATAACAATAAGTAATAATAATAATAATAAAAAAAATAATAATAATAAAATAAATTACTAACCATAATACGGTCAGTTTCACTTTTTAAGGCACAAACTTTCAACGAAATTTAAGGCACAAAAAATCTCAAATTAAAGCACAATTTTTTTTGGAATTTTAATTTTCACAATTTATTTACTAAATTTGAATTTTTGTGCCTTAATTTTTGACTTGCCTTAAATTTCTAGAAAAGTTTGTGCCTTAAAAGTGAAGCTTGACTGTAGAGGAAACAAAATTATTAAATTTTATTTATTTATTTTATTAGAGATACAAATTATGTTAAGCCAAATTTAAAGATGCTATTGGGAAAAAAATACTTTATTGTTTGGAAATCAATTTATTAAAAAAAAAATTAAGACCGAGATAGATTTTACAACTTCATAATTGTTGGAGAATTTACCAAGAAAAAAATCTTTTAAATCTATATTAAAACAAATGGAAAAAAATTTTTCAATATTCATGGATCCTGGTTCAAAAAAACTTTGTAGATGAAATGATGGGTAAAATTCCGTGGTAGATGTAAAATATAACGTTACTATACCCAAAAAAAGGCATACCAAAAATGTTTAAAATTAAATTCAATTACAGATGAAAGTTCTTATATATATATGGAATTGAATTATTAAAAAAAAAAAAAAAAAAAAACTAATCAGAAATAATCATTAAATTAGTAAAAAATTACCATTAGATAAACACCCACCATATTATTTTTCATATTTATACAGATTCATATTTAGGTTCATTAAAAAACTTCTTTAGAAGTTAGTTAAATTAAAAGATTTAGAACTACATTTTAACTCAAAAAACAGACCCTCTTTTTTATTTGGTAATGGATTACAAACTAAATTACAATTAAACCAATGGAGAACTTTTTCAAAGAAAATTTTATAATAAAATGGTTAATGTAACATGTTATACAGTCAGTTTCACTTTTAAGGCACAAACTTTCAACGAAATTTAAGGCACAAAAAAATCTCAAATTAAGGCACAAAATTTGGAATTTCATTTTTTACAATTTATTTTTACTAGAATCTGAATTTTGTGCCTTAATTTGAGATTTTTTTTCTGCCTTAAATTTCGTTGATAGTTTGTGCCTTAAAAGTTAAACTGACTGTAGAGATGAAAAGAAAATTGGTTCATCTTATGTAAATCTAATAACAGATTCAGAAGAGACCATTCACAATTTTACCAAAAAAAATACAATTACAATTAATAGAAAACAAGTAAAAAAAGAAAAAAAAAAATAAAATACCAAAAACCATGGAGTGTTGTAAGATTATATAATATAATGACTATATAGATAGAGCCGACCAAAAATAAATCTTTAATTTTCATCATAAACACCAAACTTAAAAGATGTTTATATAGCCAGTTTCACTTTTTTAAGGCACAAACTTTCAACGAAATTTAAGGCACAATAAAATCTTAAGTTAAGGCACCAAAATTGAATTTTTAATTTTTTTGCAATTTATATTTACTAGAATACAGAAAATTTTTGTGTTTCTTCATTCGAGATTTTTATTATGCCTTAAATTTCAGTTGAACGTGCTTAAAAGTGAAAACATATTCTCATAACCCTATATTTTGATTCATAACTACATAAATAATTTATAATTTTCAGAAATAAAATTCAAATAAAAAAGCGACAAAATTGAAAATTTTAACAATTTTAACTCCTCAAATTTCATCTGTTAAAACTCCACAGTTTGATAAAAAACATAAATTAGTTGGAAAATATAAAAAGAAAAAATTGTTATTTTGTCAAGATTTTTAGAAAAAAATCCAGCACAACTTAAATTCTAGTATGGTGAATTTATCATTTCATAAGAAATTTTTTATCAGGATGTACATGGTAATATATTTTTTAATTTTAATTACAAAATTTAGCTTTTATTTATTATTACTCAATTAATAATAAAACTTTCTTTTTTTTCATATTTTATTGTTAATATTGAATTATTTAAAATTATTGAATTTAAAAATTTTATTAAGTCGAATTCTATCAATTTTTTTGTATTTAAAAATTTACTACCTTTCAGGCCGTGGCGTCATATATATATATATATATATATATATATATATATATAATTTTAGTTTTTTGAGATCTACAAAAAAATTCAAACGAGATCGAAAAATCTATATAGCCCTGCCCCTCTATGTCATATCAAAATTTGTTTTACTCTGAGAGTAGAAAAAAAAATTGGGTAAAAAATTTAAAAAATAGGAGTGATCGATTTTGTCCTCTAAGGGATATAGTTAATCCTGATATCAACTCTTCCCTGATGACTGTTCTTTTCTTTATTACTAATTTGATAGTTAATGATGAATTAGAAAAAATAATTAATATTTTCAATTTTTTTTGGGCACCTTTGAATGAAACATTTTATTTATATATTATTATATTTGAACATTTGTAATTTTAAACCTATTTGATAATTTATGTTAACAAAAAATAATTTTTTATTTTTGTGAAGTTTTTTGTGAAATTTAATTTTTTGTGTGAAAAAGTTGTTATTTTTGGTGTGAAAGGTTGATTTGAAAATACTGTGCTTAAATTGGGAAATAATATTTGTGTTTTAATTTGGGATTTTTTTGTACCTTAAATTACTAAAAAAAGTTTGTACCTTAAAAGTGAAATCGACTGTACAAAATCTTTTTCTCTCAACAATCGCAAAAAAACTCCCTTTTTTAAGATATTTTTACAAAAAATCCGACCAGTGTTGTAAAAACATGTATAATGAGAAAAAAAGTAATCACGTGATGATTATTTAAAAATATACAAACTTTAAAACTGATTTAAAAAAAATCAACTTGGTTACCAATTGAGCGCATGGAATGATCAGTTTATATTTTGTATACATGTAGTATTCACATTAAATTTTCGATTTTTAGTCATATTTGAGTCGATATAACTAACATTAATATTAAGATTACGAACCCACAGTATACATATGGAAGATGTGGTGTACGGAATCTTGATACTAATAAATATTTGAAAAATAAATAATTTTTTAAGTCTTTTTTAATGAAACGAAGTGAAATTAAAAAAGACAAAAATTATGATTTTTCAAATTTTTAGTATCAAGAGGTAGTCCCCCCCTTCCTCCTTATCAGTTCAGAAAATCAAAAAAAATAAAAAAAACTCTCGAAAATTATTTTAAAACATCCAAAATCAACATAAAATGATATTATAAAAAATGGATTTTTCACCGTAATAAAGGTTACTAAAAATTTTTGAACGAGATCTCGGTACCTAATGACCCTGACAACCCATTTTTTTGCCTCAACCTATTTATTTTTAATATTATACCCGAATATCAATATAAAAATGAAATCAGGATTAATACATCCTCGTGAGATAAGGGATATATATATATATATATATATATATATATATATATATATATTTACTTACTTCTTAACTTTGAGACTTTGATACATACAGCCAGTTTAACTTTTAAGGCACAAACTTTCTACGAAATTTAAGGCACAAAAAAAAAATTCAGATTAAGGCACAAAAATTCAGATTCTAGGAAAATAAATTGAAGAAAAAAAAATCCCCAAAAATTGTGCCTTAATTTTGAATTTTTTTGTACCTTAAATTTCATTGAATGTTTGTGCCACAAAAGTGAAACTGGCTGTATAATTATATCAATATATGTATCTATTTATGAAAATCTTTGTTTTTACTTCTGAATAATATCTGAGTAATCTGAGATAAACCAGTAATACAGTCAGTTTCACTTTTAAGGCACAAACTATCAACGAAATTTAAGGCACAAAAAAAATCTCAAATTAAAGCACAAAATTCAAATTCTAGTAAAAATAAATTGTAAAAAAAAAATTTCGAAATTTTGTGCCTTAATTTGAGATTTTTTTGTGCCTTAAATTTCGTTGAAAGTTTGTGCCTTAAAAGTGAAACTGACTGTAACTAAAATTTTTTTTAATTGATTTAAATTTTTTTTTAATTGATTTTAATTTTTTTTGTATGCTTTCATGTCATACTTACTCACAATTTCAAAAAAAAATAAAAAAAAACAAAGTATAAGAGTTGAACAACTATTTTTTTATTAGTTAAGGTCAATAGATATTGGAATTTTATCTGTAAAGAGAGTCAAAGTTTTAACCTTTTTATTCTATTAAAATATTCCAACTTTTTCACCAAAAAAAAAAAAAAAATCAAAATAGTTACAAAGAATTTAAATTTTTTCAATTTTTAATATTGATTCCAAGATAGATTAGGTACTGTATATTCATTAAAAACGGGAAAGGATTTTCAAGTCACATCTTATAAAAAACTATTTTAATTAAAAATATTAAATTTAACAAAAAAACTCAAAAAATTCAAAATTTAAAAAACTTTAATTATTTTTTTTTTTAGTTGTTTTTTTTGAATAATTTTCTACTACAGTCAGTTTCACTTTTAAGGCACAAACTTTCTACGAAATTTAAGGCACAAAAAAAATCTCAAATTAAAGCACATTTTTTGGAATTTGTTTTTTTTACAATTTATTTTTACTAGAATTTGAATTTTGTGCCTTAATTTGAGATTTTTTTTGTGCCTTAAATTTCGTAGAAAGTTTGTGTCTTAAAAGTGAAACTGACTGTAAAACCAGAGGTAAACATGTTAAATTTGATTTTATTTGATATAAATTTGAATTAAAACAAAAAAAAAAAAAAAAAAATAAAAAAATGCTTTTTCCTAAAAAAAATATTACTAAAAAAATTGTTTTTAATAGTGGCTATTGACAAATTTACGGTTTTTTAATTTTTTTTATACTGTAAATATAATTTTTAAAAACAAATTTTCATATTACACAATATATGTGTTAGAAAAAGATAAAAGATAGAACTCAAAAAAAAAAATTCCTTATAGTGAAGAGTAAATTTAAATATCTGTACTTATTTCATTGATAATGAAGAAATATCGCGTATATTTTTATTAGTTGATTTTTCGAAAGATATTTTTATATTTTTTAAGTGCTTTAGCACACAAGAAATATACAAATATCTTGGAGATAAATCTACTTATAAAAAATAAAAGCATATTTCTGAAATTTGAGTGTAATACACAAAGTTATTTCACAATTGAAAAGACAATTAAAAAACAACAACTAAAATAAATAAAAACAAGTGAATCATTCTTTTTATTTTTAAAAAAAGATCTAATTAATGAGGCAAAAAAATAAGAATGTGAGATATTAAGAATTAAAATTATTCATTTTGGGAATTTTCTTTGTTTTCATAATTATAAAATTTTCTTTTGCGAGCGGGTAATATTTGGAAAGTTATATTACCTCCATATATACAGTCAGTTTCACTTTTAAGGCACAAACTTTCAACGAAATTTAAAGCACAATAAAAATCTCAAATTAAGGCACAAAATTCAAATTCTAGTAAAAATAAATTGTAAAAAAAACAAATTCCAAATTTTGTGCCTTAATTTGAGATTTTTTTGTGCCTTAAATTAGTTGAAAGTTTGTGCCTTAAAAGTGAAACTGACTGTATTATAAAATTGCAATTCCTCTATTTTTTGTACTGACATAGTTTTTTTTTGGTAATATTCTGATCAATCTTTGGGAATTCATTATTTTCTTCATCTTTATCTCTTCTTCTTCTTCTTCTTTTTTTTCCTTTTTCTTCTTTTTCTTTTACTTTTTCTTTTGTTTTTTCTTTTTACTTTTCTTATTCTTTTTCCTTTTCTTTTTCTTTTCCTTTTTCTTTTCCTTTTTCTTTTTCTTTTTTTTTTTTCTTTTTCTTTTTTCTTCTTCTTCTTTTTCTTTTTCGTTTTCTTTTTTTTCTTCTTTCTTTGATTGTAAAAATTCTACTAAAACATTTTTTATTAATTGTTTTGGTATATATATCATCACTTCTCTAGTAGCTATTCACTTATGCTTCGCTTGATCGATGATTTAGCTGAAATCTCCCTTCAACATCAAAATTCCAGATCTATTTGGGAGAAGTGACAAACAGTTGGATCTGAGGATTGTAGAGCTTAAGTTATTTCTCTTTTAACATTTGACTTTTCTTTCATTTTTAGCCTAAAAGTTTGGCTGATTTTATTTTTTCCTTTGTTTGATTTTATAATCAATTTTAATTTTTATTCCTAGAATTCATTGGTTTTGGATAATGGTAGATACATCTAGTCAGATTTGCCTTCAAGCTCATTCAGATTAAATTCTTTTTTTTTTTAAATTAGTTACTTACAAATTAGAAAAAGAGGATAGTCTTAAATTTCACTTGTGTATTTAAGTAAAAGTTGTGTTTTTTGATTCTTTTTGAAGAGTAAAGCAATAAAAAAGATTTTTTGAATATTTTTTTGCTTGAATAAGCTAAAAACAATAAAATCAATTTTTTTCCCCTCTTTAACTGTTTAATTAAATCTACCATCCAGCTGAATGGAGATTGTGGTCCCTGGTTTTTAAAATATTGTTGTTTGGGTGTTCCATATTTTTCCTTGCTCATTTTAAAATATTAGTGCTTCCAATTTTCTTTTTCATTGTTCTTGTTTTATTAAATTTGTTAATCAATTTATTTGTGTCTTCTTCTTCTTCTTCAATTCTTCTTCTTCTTTATTTTATTTTTTATTCTTTTTTTTTTTTATGTTCTTGTTCTTCTTCTTTTTTTTTTTTCTTTTTCTTTTCAATTTTTTTTTTGTAAAGAGATAATTGGTTTGTTATTTATTAAATGTATTAATTATCATCAAAGATTGAATTTGAAGTTTGATTATTAGAAAAGAAATGAATGATTCATTGAAGAAAAGTTGAATTAGATTTTTCTTTGGTAAAAGGAGGAAAGTGAAATTCTATAAGAAATCAGTTGGATTTGAAACTGAAGTGTTGTTATTACAATAATTTAAATAGTGTTGTCAATTAAACTAAAAATTCAAGACTTTCCCTGCACACTTAAAGATTGATCTTTTTACTATTTATCACAGTTGACAACTGTTGATCCCAAAAATAATAATATTTTACAAGTTTTCATGATCAAAGCAAATACACGTGTTTCTGTGGGTTTATCTTTTTGCCTATATTTTTGAAAATGGGTATTATTGTCAAGCTGCCATGTTTTCAATTTGATCAATTTCATCCAGAGAAAATATAATAATGATGATTTTTAATTGCCTCATAAAGAAATAGAGTGAGACTGATTTTTTCTTACGAAATTCTTCTAATTCTTTTCTCTCTTCTTCCATCAATCTCAAATTTTTATTTGTTCTGGGCCACTTTCGTGGGGTACTCTTCAAAATTTTCATGGCCCAGTAATATCTTTGCATATCAATTAAGAATAATTTTTGGAATTTAATAAATGGTTGAGCTCGTATGGGTATGATTTGATTTGCTTTTTTATAAGTTTTGTTAATTTGTGGATTTCGAAATGTCTTATTTGCCTCAACCAGTACGTAATTGTTTGATAAAATGTTGTCCAAAAATGTTTTCCCAGTTCAAACATATTCGATATAAAAAATAGTGCTGGTTTCATAAAGTCACCACCAAATCCGTATCGTTTTGTTCACATAGATCATAGATTTTGCAAGAGTTAAAATTTCATACTGCTCGATCAGCAAAGGGAAAAGTTACTTTTTTTTCTAAAATTTCAAATTGTTTATCGATCCTGTTGTTTTTGTTCTTTTGTCAAAATGAATTTTGCTCTTTTTTTATCCTTTGAATTATTTGTCTATTTGGAGGGTTTTTGTTCTTTGATTTGTTGGTTTTTGTT